>JAKTRM010000019.1:0-150583 GCA_030579635.1 Wickerhamiella australiensis | reverse complement strand
TAACCACTTTTGGGCAACCTCTAGGGCTTTGTTGAGTGCGTTGCTGTTCGCGTCGTAGCTCTTACTCTGGTGGGTGATTGTGAGGTCATCACCCTGGCCCACTCGCCGACCACCTCGTTTCAAAGACCCAGCCGCCAATCTTAACTCTGCTTACATGATCCGTCGTCTCGCAGGCTTGACCCCAGCAATTCCGCTCGTATTTGCACCTGTTGCTTTTGCTGATGATAAAATCAAGTCTATCTATGACGATTCAGTAGGCACGAACCTTCCTGGAACCACCAGCAGCCCCCGAACCGTCCCAAACGCCGTCACAGACCTCGAGGCCAAGTTTGACGACAAGTTCAAGCCCGAAACGATGAACGCCAACGGTTATCTGTTGACTTATAACGAGACTCTCAAAAGCGCGGTGGCTTCCGCTCGCAGCCAGGTCGAGTCCCTCTATGAGCAAGGGTGTGATGCGGCCTCGCGTGCCTCCAATACTCTCTTCAATGGCGAGCGCAGCGTCACAAACACCTTGAGCGGGCTCCGTAGCAACCAGGAGGAGCTCCTGCCCGCATCCATCTATGTGCTTGTGGCCGCACTCACCGGCACTGTGGTATCTCGCCGCCGCAACATCCTCTTGCGGTTGGTGACTCCTGTTGTATTCGGTACTGGTGCCTTTGCGTATTTCTTGCCCAAGACTTATGAAAACACTGCATCTTATGTCTACAAGCTCGAGAAGGAGCGCACTCCCGCTCTTGCCAGTGCACAAGACCAAGCCGCCGCCCAGCTTGCTCAGGCCAAGGCCGAGGCCCAGAAGGCCGTTGTTCAGAGCGAAAACAGTCTCAAGCGTAGCGTGCACTATGCCCGTGCTACTGTTGAGCGCTGGACTGGCCTTGACTTTTCCGGAAAGGCCAATAAATGATTTAGGTAAACGTTAAATTTATTTGTGAAAAGTGCCATGAGCTGTGTATTTTAGTGACATGTGTCCTGACGGTGCGTTGTTGTGTAAAGTTTACTCTAAAGTTTACTCTGTGGTGTTCTCTCTGAGCCAAGTAGCCATGGATTGCGCTTTAGGTCCAGCGATTCTACGACCTATCTGTGCTTCAAGAGGGCCGCTTAGCAGATAGCCTTTATCATAATATGCGCATACCCCCCCTAAGCCCTGAAAGTACGTTCTGGCCCTGTATGGTCTCCGTCCGACCGTGCATCCACCCTGCAGCCCACCTGCACTACATTGCAGCAAACCTCGCTCTTTGGTTTTCATGAATGTAGACATCTTGTACCTGGTCGCAGACTGTATAGAGCCGAACCCACTGCGATATTGCAAGCTGGCTACCGTATCGCGTGATTTCTACTCAGTCTTCACTAGCAACAGAGTATGGCGATACCTTAACCCGTACGGCCACAAAGAGTCCATTTATCGACACTTCCTTGAGAACGCTGCTGCAAGCACGGAAACGTCCCGGTACTGGATAGCTACTCGGTCCCAGCCAAAAGTAAATGCAAACCTCTACTGCTGGCTTGGGTACCTGGCACGGGGCGAGAGACCGCCGTTATGGCTTGTAGGGGATCCTCGCGACCAATACCAATTGATCTGGTGTGCGGTAAACATCAACAGCCGTGCGCTATTATGGGCATCCGAGAGGCTACGGGACAATCGGGAGGTTGTGCTGAGCGCTCTTCTCAAGAATCACCATACAGACCTTCACCTGATACGGCATATTTCAGAGAGGCTCAGCACTGACGATGAGATTCTGTTTCTTTCACAGCAGATTGCGGGTGTTTCTTGCAACTAAAGCCAAAGAGAAAGCGGAGGTTGTTTGTTGGTCGATTCTTCTAGGACGCAACATAGGCTAGAAGTTTGTTAACCAGTGGAAACTACCCTGGCAGATATAATTTATGGTAGTAGCAGATACGTCTTGAGAATAATCTAGCCGGACAACAAAGTAGTGGACTTTTCATTTGCTAGTAGCTTGCTTGGATATAGTTCATGTATCCACGACAACCGGCGAGATAGTGCAATTGGCGAGCACTTCAACTGGCGAGCACTCCAACTGGCGAGAGACTGCAACTGGCGAGCACTCCAACCGGCAAGCACTCCAACCGGCGAGCACTCCAACCAGCGAGCACTCCAACCGGCGAGCACTCCACCTTGACCTTCAAAGCCTCACGACTATTCATCCACAACATAGAGACCAGCTTAAACTACATATCCATCTTCTATATCTAGAGAGTGTCAGACTAATGGGTGAGTTGACCACATGACTGATAGCCCAACTAAGGAATGAGAAGTCTTAGCCGACTACCTATTCGGACTGGTGCACAGCTTTTTATCATCACATACTCTCGGTTTAAGCCCCTGCATCCCTGCAGAGGAGAAAACTGTAAAAAAAGCCTCTGACTCGGGGGTCTTTATAGGGTGCAAGCCCTAGGCCCTAAAAAGAAGGGTTACCGAGGAGACCAGGCATGAGACGACCACCGTTAGGAGGTAATAGACTCTGGACCAGAAGATCTCTGAGCCAGGTGAACGTATCTCTGAGCCGGAGAACGTACCCTTCAGACCAGAATCCTCACCAACTAGCCGCAGCTTGCACTGCTTCATCATACCATTCATAACTATTCATAACTACATTCGACAGTATCATCAATTCATCAAATTCATCAACTTCAACATTTGGTCTCTTAGTTTCTCCAAAAGAGCCAGCTGGACTTGTTGGGGTGGTCCTGCTCAACTTGGGCTTTGCGGTACATGTCGACCGGGATATTGCCGATATAGTGCTTATCACCAAACCCTCCGATATAGTAGATACCGGTAATCTCGAATTCGACCCACACGGTCTTGTGGAAGCCTGAGGATCCGGGGGCCCAGTGCTTGGCGTCAGGGTGCACGCTAAAGAAGCGGTCTTTGTCCTCCTCGCACGGATCGGCAGCCACGAATTCGCCGTAAAGCACAATACGCTTCTGAGATGCCAGCTCAATCGGGGTCGTGGCGTTGGGAGAGTCGCCGGTTCGGATGGTGAGCGACGCCGGCGATCCTTTGTCGACATTCCTGAACGCGCCGCTCATGTCCACGCGAATCAGTAGCAGGGACGCCTCCTTATTGGCGCAATCGACATAATACTCGATCTGCGACGTTGCAAACCCCATAAACTGGCCCGCTTGGTTGATGGTGTTCATGTTGCCAAACGAGTTATCGTAGACAAACCTACGCGCCTCAGCAACCGCTTCACGGCGCGGAGCACGCGGGCTTACTGTTAATTTGGCTTCTGTTGTGCTGGTGGTCACTGTAGACATCCGGAATGATAGATCAAGTCAAGGAGAAGGAGGGGAGACCCTCTGCGCGCGATTAGACCCTGTGGGTCCCCTGCATATAATCACGTCATCACGTGGCGTGGTGGTGATGGGGTGTGCTGGAGGTGATGGGGTGTGCTGGGGGTGCTGGGAGTGCTAGAGGTGTGCCCTGAATAGTCTATTAGCGCATTGATGATTTGTCTCAGTCTTCAAGTCACGCAATACCCTTACAAGCTGGACGCTGATACGCGTCTGCACTAATTAGCTGACTAAGAGCTTATCGCGCGTCGTTCCAGCTGTACCATGCAATATCGATATTTCCAGATTAATTAATGCGCAGATTCGCTCATGACCATCAAATAATTAGAACCGTGTGACCCACTATCTAGGCTAACAGTACCCTGTAGAGATTAATAGTACCTGTAGAGATTAACAGTAGCCTATAAGATTAACAGTAGCCTGTATCTTAGAGGCTGAGCTCGTAATTCTTTTTGTTTTGGAAATCCAAACTATACACAAACCTATTGGATAGGTCCGAATCCAACAGAACCTCTGGTGTACATCTGTGGGTCTGAGAGGTGCTAACCCATCTATGCCTAAAAGTAATAGGGCACGGCCACCAGCTAACGTGCTGTTCGAAATTCCCCTGGAAATTCCACTCTGAAATCAAAGTACTCTATTCGGAACAATTTTGAGTTCACGGCAACTTAAACTTTATACCATGGGCATATCCATGAGAGTGAGTTATTGATAATATTTACCAGGCCCAGTCTAATGAAACAATACAGCATTTTCAAAATAACACTCGAAACCTTATACCACTTTATCTCGTTCTTGTCTGAGGTGATCACACTGCTTCAGACCGAATAGAGACCGAAGAGTAAAGTGCACTACTGTTCCTTCTAGCTAGTATCTAACGCGTAGGGCTCATCTGTTGCCAAACCATTTCCACATACTCACCTTTACTGGGCTCTACTTTGACTTTGCAACAGTTAAATTAGCAACTGAGTTTAACCTAAGCCATCACTCGTGGGCTATATAATGGGGCTCCAGGCACCACAATCATCACCCACTTTCTTTTCTTTCTTTTCATTCATTCTTTTAAACATGCAATTTTCCAAAGCCCTCGCTTTCGCTGTCCTTTCCGTTTCTTATGCTGCCCCCATTGGCGAGCTCTACCAGCGCGCCGAAACTGGCAATGCCCTTCGTGACGGTGCTCACGGTTCCACCACCAATACTGCTCAGGTTATGGATACCCTCTCTCGTCAACTCCAATCTGGTGACGGTCACCCTACTGCCGATATGATCTCTGCTTTCATTACTGGCGCCGACTCCCAGATTGATAACTTTGCCGCTTTCCTCGGTGAAGCCCTTGACCCCGTCACTTTTGGCATTTCCGGCGCCATTGCCTCTGTTGCCCTCGGTCCTTTTGCTCAGTCTGTCACCAACGGTGCCGAAGTTTTGCTTTCCAACCTCGTTGGCGCCCCCGCTGATCTCATTGCTGGTCCTGCCCTCAAGGCCTTTACTCAGAACCTCGCCAAGGTCTCTGCTGCTGCCAAGGCTAACAAGATCGATACCTCAAAGCTCGATAAGGTCACTAACCAGCTCAATGTTCGCATCGCCGCTGCTAGCTCCAAATCCAAGCGCGCCGAAACTGGCAATGCCCTTCGTGACGGTGCCCACGGTTCCACTACAAATACTGCCCAGGTTATGGATACCCTTTCTCGCCAACTCCAATCTGGTGACGGTCACCCCACTGCCGATATGATCTCTGCTTTCATTACCGGTGCCGACTCTCAAATTGACAACTTTGCCGCTTTCCTCGGTGAAGCCCTTGACCCCGTCACTTTTGGTATTTCTGGCGCCATTGCCTCTGTTGCCCTCGGTCCTTTTGCTCAGTCTGTCACCAACGGTGCCGAAGTTTTGCTCTCCAACCTCGTTGGTGCCCCCGCTGATCTTATTGCTGGTCCTGCCCTCAAAGCTTTTACCCAGAACCTTGCCAAGGTTTCTGCTGCTGCCAAGGCCAACAAGGTCGACACCTCCAAGCTTGACAAGGTTACTGCTCAGCTCAATGCCAAGATTGCCGGCGCCTCTGCCCACGCTAAGCGCGCCGAGACTGGCAATGCTTTCCGTGATGGTGCTCATGGTTCTATGACCAACGCTGCCCAGGTACAGGATACCTTGAGCCGCCAGCTCATGTCCGGTGATGGTCATCCCACCGCCGACATGATCTCTGCTTTCATCACCGGTGCAGACTCCCAGATTGACAATTTTGCTGCCTTCCTTGGTGAGGCTCTCGACCCCATTACCTTTGGTGCCTCTGGCGCCCTTGCCGCCGTTGCCCTTGGCCCCTTTGCCCAGTCTCTTACCAACGGTGCTGAGGTTCTTTTGTCCAACTTGGTTGCTGCTCCCATCGACATGATTGCTGGTCCCGCTATGAGATCCTACGTCAACAACTTGGCTAAGGTCTCTGCTGCTTCCAAGGCCAACAAGGTTGACACCACTAAGCTCGACAAGGTGACTGCTCAGCTCAACGCCAAGATTGCCAGCGCCTCTGCCCACGCTAAGCGTGCTGAGACTGGCAATGCCCTTCGCGACGGTGCTCACGGTTCTACTACCAACACTGCCCAAGTAATGGACACCTTGAGCCGCCAACTCCAGTCTGGTGACGGTCACCCCACTGCCGATATGATCTCTGCTTTCATTACTGGCGCCGATTCTCAGATTGACAATTTTGCTGCATTCCTCGGCGAGGCTCTTGACCCCGTCACTTTTGGTATTTCTGGCGCCATTGCCTCTGTTGCTCTCGGCCCCTTTGCCCAGTCTGTCACCAACGGTGCCGAAGTTTTGCTTTCCAACCTCGTTGGTGCCCCCGCTGATCTTATTGCTGGTCCTGCCCTCAAAGCTTTTACCCAGAACCTTGCCAAGGTTTCTGCTGCTGCCAAGGCCAACAAGGTTGACACTTCCAAGCTTGACAAGGTGACTGCCCAGCTCAATGCCAAGATCGCCAGTGCACAGCGCGCATAAGAAGCGATATAGCTTAGTTTTTGTATAGTTGATATACTCTCAAATATTTCGAGCCTTGGGGCGCAACAACTCTTTGGGGTTGTTACGCGCATCTTTTCTCGCTAAAGTCTGTGATATGTGCTCATTCTGCCTTATTCTGGCATTCAACAGCCCCACAATGCGTGGCAAATGATGGGTCACAATTATAGCTAATACATAGTCGATGATCTACAGGCATGTCTTAGAGGGTAGACAAGCATGGTGTCGAGGTCGGTACCCTTTAAACAACTATTTTGCTCATGGACTGCACTTTGAGTCTATCAGGAGCGGCCGATAGGTTCCAGGTGAGCATAGTCTTTGTATCCTGCATATCGGGAACGTTTACCAATCCCATTGAGGTGATGAAGCCCGGTCACAACTACAGGGCGAGCTCTGTGCCAGCTCTCAAGCGCCGTGAGTCTGGGTCTGTTCCAGAGCTTGGCACTGATTGCAAGGACAGAAGGCTCGTGGATCGGTTGTCACCCTTTAAACAACTACCTTACTCGCGGACTACCCTTTTAACAACTACTTTGCTCGCGGACTGCCATTTGAGTCTTATAATACGCCGCCGATAGATTCCCGGCAAGCACGCTCCTCGTAGGTCTCTCATCCATATTCATGGAAGCAACCAGACACAACCTTCACTCAGCGTACTCGGACTAGTTGACTTTTACTCTATATACCCCACATATTTCGCTCCTTTTACCTCTTTTGCCCATTTTTCAAGTGCCATTGAAAGCTAACCCCCCTGGAACCCCTCTCCGTTGGCCTTGACATGCACAGTGCAATTCTTCCAACGCACGAGCGGTTTCTACCAAAGAAGCATCAGCAAACGGATTACAATAAAACTCTGACAGCTATTCTAAGGTCTAGGGGCCTTTATCAGTTTAGATACGCGCTCTGTTTTCTTGCTGGGCTCGTAATTTACTTTTTAGTGCATGGAGGCATGAGGCCACGCTCGAGGGCAGCAGGGGGTTCAAGCAGTATCCAGTTTTATGATTTATCCAAACAGACTACAAGCATTGACTCACACTCTGCCATTAGCCAGCAGGAACGGATCCTGATCTGCATCCCGCTCCGAAACGCTGAGCCGGTGATGGACATGATGGTGGACCACCTCTACAATTTCACATATCCCCACCATTTGATGGACCTGGCTTTTCTTGTTGGTGATAGTGACGATAACACAGAGGAGCTGGTGCTTTCCCATGCGAAAAAAATGGATAGCTGGCCCAAGAGTAAGCGGTACGGCAGCATTGACATTTACCACCGCGATTTTGGGGCCGCTGTGGGCCAAGGTGTCGACGACCGACACGGTGTGGCTGTTCAGGGTGTGCGCCGCAAACTCATGGGCCGTGCCCGTAACTGGTTACTGAGTGCTGCCATCAAGCCGCACCACTCTTGGGTGTACTGGCGGGACGCTGACGTCGAGACTGCTCCTGCTGATATCCTCGAGTTTCTCATGAGCTTTGACCGCGATGTGATTGTTCCTAATGTGTGGCGGCCGCTCCCCAAGTTCTTGGGCGGCGCACAGCCCTACGATCTCAACTCGTGGGTCGAGTCTCCACCCGCACTTGAGCTGGCTGAGACCCTGGACGAAGACGAGGTAATTGTTGAAGGATACGCAGAGTATCCCACTTACCGTGTCCACCTTGCGTACTTGAGAGCCGACAACGGAAAGGGCAAAGAGCGCGAGATTATGGATCTCGACGGCATTGGGGGTGTCTCGATCCTTAGTCGTGCGAATGTTTTCCGTGCGGGTGCAATGTTCCCCGGGTTTGCTTTTGAGAACCATGCGGAAACAGAAGGGTTTGGCAAGATGGCTCGCAAAATGGGGTATCGCGTCGGTGGTACTCCTCAGTATACTGTGTGGCACAAGTATGAACCGAGCGAGGATGATTTGATCAAGATGGCCGAACTCAAGGCTAGTGGGTTGCCTTATGATTGATGGCCCTTTTAACCTCCCTTGGTCCAGGTAGAGGGCACTCAGCGCTAGTGGTGCCTTATGATTGATCTCCTCTTTATCCTCCCTTGGTCCAGGTAGAGGGCACTAAGCGCTTGTGGTTGTAGGGCCAGGGAGAGATGGCACTCAGTGCTAGTGGTGCCTTGTGATTGATTTTCTCTTTATCCTCCCTTGGTCCAGATAGATGGCACTCAGCGCTTGTTGTTTGCCCTATGATTGATGTCCACTTGTCTGTATCTCCATATGATTGATGTCCACTTGTCTGTATCTCCATATGATTGATGTCCACTTGTCTGTATCTCCAGGTATGCTCATTGATATGCTCTCAAGCTATCTGTCCCCCGCCCCCACAATCCCTCCACCTGAATCCATAAAGAAAAGAGTTTAAACACCCTCAGACATTGCTTTCCGCAACCCCAACTCGCTGCAATATCCTTGGATACTTAGTCGTACGCTTAATTCCTTTAAACACTAGTTTACATGCTGGGAAATAATTATCCCGAGCCCCGGCATACCGCCCACCACCCCACCACCCCCCAGGAGCGTACACTCTCGGTTTGTCTCTCCACACCCCCACACTGACTAAACACTTTTGAGAAATGCCCGCTAGACAGACCATAGAGACGTTTAATCGTGAGCATAACCACTCTCTGTACGACTTTCTTGCATATTATGGGGGGATCCCCCTGAGTATCACGAACCCCAAGCACAGTGTGGAGATTGTGGACCTGACGGCGAGCTCAATCACGCTCAACTACATCAAGGACAACCGGTCGAGAACCACGGTGGTTCCCTTTACGCCACCTCTGAAAAGCATTGACCAGGCGCCAGTGCGGCTCCAATTGATGGCATTCGAGGCCGCAGATGCCTTCCGCGTGTCGCCCTACCGCGGCAACAGGTACCTGTACCCCGATGTGGGTGGAATGGCGGTGATTAGCAGTGTGGTTGCCGGTATCGTTTTGAGTATCAGTCCGAAAACAAGCTACCGCCTGCTGATGCGCAGGACGCCTCGGTTCGCACAGTTTGTGCGGGATAAGCTCCGCCGCATTGTGGTGGTGCTCCTGCTGGTGCACGCGTGGGAATATGCCACATTTTTACGCCCACGGTTGGACAAGTACAGAGTTTATGGACTTTTGCGATTCCGCTGGTTCATCACGTGCCTTTTCGAAGGGTTCCCGTCGTGGATTCGGTACTTTAAGTATACCGATAGCCTCGCCAAGCAACGCACAGATTTCGAACGCAATAATTAAATATAACTCAGTTTAAGCTATTAAGATCAGGCGGTGCGTAGATGCCCGCGTATCTGCCGCGTATCTTAGAGGCTGTCGCCAGCGAGACCCACCAAGCCCAACAAATAGAGGCTGGAAGAGAGCACGGCTACAGCGCGCGTGTAGAGCTTGGCTTTGTTGCTCAGCGGGAGCTCAGACTCGCCCACTTTCTCATAGGTGCTGCCTCCCAGCTCGCTGTGTTCTTCCTCGGGCAGCTGCGCCGCGAGATCCTGGGCCCCCGAGTACTGGAGCAGCCCGATAAGTGGGGCGCCAAGCGCGCCATACAGCAAATATGGGTGCTTGCCGTTACGAGGGCTGAGAATGTAGCTGAGAATCAGTGAAAGGCAGCTGATGCCGGAAAGGACGGAGAGAGACGCGCTGCGGGTGACGGTGCGCTTCAAATCGGCGGTATCTACGCCGAGAACGGTAGCAATGCCCGGAACAGGCGTATAGTTGTTGCAGATGGAGATGCTATACGCGGCCCAGATACCCGTGGCAGCGGTTCCAATAATCTTTGTTGCGGCGAGGATCATGCTGACTCATCTCGTGAGACAGGTGATATGCCGGGGTATAGCGACCCTTGAGCGTTACCCCTGAACTTTACACCCCTTGAGCGTTACACCCCGTTACCCCCCTGACTTTTACACCCCCTGAACGTTACACCCCGTTACCCCCCTAACATTTACACCCCCTGAAGTTTACCCCCCCTTTGATCATCGCTGCCTCATTTTAATGGTTGCCAGGTGCCGTGCATGCAGTAATTAATGCACGGCGTGTTAGTCATGACACGAACAAGGGGCTGGGCACTGATTATGAGAACAATTAGGAATATTAGAGTTATAGTGAACAACAGCACAACGAGACCTAAAACCGTCCCCCCCCACAGTGCTCACCCTAGGTTCACTCAAGTATCCCATCATTCTATAGATCGATAACGCTAACTGTAACTGCAGTACGTACCGCACGCACCCGCGAGTTGCATCGCATACGCTCATTTTTTGCATCTTATTTGTGTAGTCAGACACCTTTCCTCCCGCTTAGCCAATTCCCCACATACAAAGGAGCTAGATGGAGACGTTACAACGTACGGATTCATTTGATTTCGGGCCCAAAGAGGAACCTGCGCCGGTCCACGCGGCGGCCGACTTTCCGTTTTTGCGCGCGGACCACTCGTTCGATGCAAGTACGCTGCAGGCCGACCAAGGACGTGACCCGAGCTCAATATGCCTGAGTTTCAGTGAGGGAGACGTGGTGTTTGTTCATTGGGTGCACGATCTCGGCTGGGGGGACGTGACTCTGCTCCACACGGGTAAGCGCGGCTGGACGCCCATCAACTATTTCAGCCCCTGCACCGATGCCAAGGCGATTCCTCTTCTTTCCGCTGCGGCAAACTTCATTTCACAGCCGAAAAGCTACCGAATCTTCAGCTACGACGACGGCTCAGTCCAGCACTCGTTTTCGCAAGCGGCCATCAACGAGGTGGTGGCGGGTGTGCGCTCTCTGCTTGATCTCAGTGGAACATTGAGCCGAGAATCCCCCGTCGCGCAGCGGTCCCAGGCTATTCGTCGCCATCGCAAGGCCCTCCTCACCGAACTCGCCTATCTCGTGAGTGTCGCCAAGCAGCACAAGAAAAGTACCGACGATGCCGTTATCGACCGTTTGGTAAGAGGGTGCTTCCGGATCGTCAACAAGGCCGTGGCTCTGCTCGACGTATGGCACCAGGAGGCTGACTCTACCCCGCCATCCCCGTACTCTGTGAAAAAGGAAGAAGCCAGTAGCGAGGTCCCAAGCGCTAGTTCAAGCAAGCGCCCAGATTTACGAATCGATGAAGTCTCTACAACGCTATGTGATTACCTGGGCATCTTTGTCCACCGCCTTTCTTCACTCGGTAGCGACCCCACAGCAAGCGTCCAGATCCTTGCCAACACTCGCCATTGCATGCTGGCGTGTCGGGAGCTTTTGGTGGTGGTAGAAGCGATTTCTGCAAGCACAACGCCTCGTAACAAGGAGCTGGAACGCCTCAAGGACGCAATGTTTGTGCACACTCGTCACCTGGTTCATGCAGCCCGCACACTAGTGGCCTCGCTCAACAAGCCCCATGATGAAGTGAAAAAAGTCGCAGAGAATCTCAGTGGTGTTGCTCGCGAATGCAGCCGGCTGGCTTGCGAGTGTAGTGTCTGGTGCCATAATGTGTTGAGACTCCCTGAACAAGCAAACGACCAAAGCTCTTCAGATGCGCAACTCGCCGCTACTTGTGCAGCCGTTGCCGCTGCCACCACTGCTGCTGCTGCTGCTGCTTCCAGCCAAATCAATCCACCAGCTGCCAACAGCGCTGCTAATGGTACACGCTCCCATAACCGCGCTCAAAGCAATACGGGCCAGCATCAGCGTCTCGGCAGCACAAGTATTCCTCACCTTGAGCCACCTCCTGCTCTAGAAAGTTCGCCAACGCGCGATCCCTTGAGCCGTGACGCGTCTTGCGAGTCCTCGAAAAGCGCCTCTTCACGGCCTTCATCACTATTTAGCCAAGACAAGAGCAGTGATGAGAGCCTGGATCTCGACGCCCGCCCACAGCTTCCCAACGCAGACTCGCCACCACAGTCTCCTGCTGCTGCTGCGCGCTCGCGTAGTGTGTCTGTGAGTACTAATGGAAGCCCCACCTCTCGCCACTCACCGCAAAACTCTCTTCAGCTGGACTTGGAGAAGGCGAACCCTGAGCTCTTGTTCAAGGGGGATAAAGTGGTGGCGGGTACGCTGCCAGCATTGGTCCAGTGGCTGGCGAAATCAGATACTCCCGAGTTCTCCACACACGTTTTCTTGCTCTGTTTCCGGCTATTTAGCACTCCACGGGAGGTTGCTCAAAGCATTGTTGACCAAGGCTGTACCGAGCTGGCTGTAAAGTGGATCGAGTCTTACTGGAAACCCGAGGACGCGGCTGCACTGGATATTCTCAAAACCATCCAAAACACGTTTTTGTTGGAATGCATCAGACAGCGCAGTACTCTGCAGTCGAAATCACAGCTGGTGAATCCGCCCATCATGGACAGAAGTTTTGACAGCAGCGTTCTCGACCTCACAAAGACCCGCATTGCGAGCAACAGCAGCAGCAGCAGTGCTGTACCGAGCGCTAACTCGAGCGCCACCGCAGTCAATTCCCGCCGTACCTCGATCTCGCGCGGCATGGGTATGGTTCGCCGAGTGTCGCACGAAGACCTCCGAATCATGTCCAACCCATGGACCCTCAAGTTTGGATCCGCCGCTAATGCCAGTGACATTGGTACAAAGTTCTTGGAGTTCGATCCTCTTGATGTCGCTGCTCAGCTCTACCTGCTCGACTGGAACGTTTTCAGCAAGATCCAGCCCGAGGAGCTTATCGACCAGCGGTTCGCCAAGGGCAAGCGCAATCTCGGTCTGAGCCCCAACGTCGTTGAGCTTGTGAACCGGTCCAACCACCTCAGTGCCTTTGTTGGTGAAACAGTGCTGGGTGCTAACCTCAATGTCAAGACCCGCCGCAATGTCATTCGTGCCTGGATCCGTATTGCGAGCCTCTTGTTTGACCTTGGCAACTACAATTCTCTGGTCACAATTCTCTCGACTCTTCGCAGCTCTTCGATTGTACGCCTTCGTAAAGTTTGGGATACCATTAGCCCCAAGAAGATGTCGCTTGTGACCTCGCTGGGCCGTCTTGCTGCTCCCGACCGCAATTTTGCCGAGCTCAGAGCAGCGATTCGCACCCGCGCCGAAGAAAACAACACATGTATCCCGTATATCGGCCTCTATCTGAGCGATCTCACGCTCCTAGACGAGGGAAACCCGAAATACCGTACCCACAATGGAAAGTCACTCATTAATCTTGACCGGTATGCTCGTGCTTGTGATATTATTTCTCGCATCCAGCATTTCCAGCGTCAGTCAATGCCAGAAGTTCTCCTCAATCAATCGCTCAATACCTGGCTCAAGAAGGAAATGACCAAGAGCCACGATGCTCTTGTCGATGATGCCGATGGTCAATGGCGTCGTAGCTGCATCATTGAGCCCCCTAATTGATCGATGGACGTTTTTCTCCCTTGTATTTGACATTATATTTATTGCTAAGTTAATCCTTATGATATATGAATTTATTTTTAAACTAGCCCTAGAGGTTGGGCGTCCTAGGGTGAGACTGGCTCTGGCTGGTTGGACGTTATTTAGAGTGAGACTAGCTGCTCTGGCTGGTTGGACGGATATATCACTCATTGAAAATGGTTGCCTTGGAATAGAGCACCACTGACGTCCCAGAGTGAGACTATCTGGCTCTCTATAAAGGTTGGACGTTATTTAGAGTGAGACTGGCTGGCTCTCTACAGAGTGTACATTATGTCCCAGAGTGAGACTGGCTGGCTCCTAAGAGTTTTACATCATTTAGACTAGCTTGCTCCCTTAAAGTGTACATTATTTAGACTTGCTGGCCCCCTAAGGGTTCAACATTATGCCAATAAAACTCTCTTCATCCAGACTTTACTTGCGCTGAGAGCCAATATAATTAATGGCAGAGCCGGCCTTGAAGAAATCAACCTGGTCCTTGGACATGGTATGCTTTGCAGTTATCTCAAACGATTCTCCGCTAGGCTTGGTAACCTTGAGACGCAAGGTGCCGCCGTTATCACCGCCCTTTGCGAGCATGTCCAAGAGATCGAGCGTCTCGATAACATCATGAGAATTGATCCGATCATAGTCGGCAACATCAGCAAACCACAATGGAAGCATACCCTGCTTTTTCAAATTGGTCTCGTGAATACGAGCAAACGATTTCACAATTACGAGGCGGCCGCCAAGGAAGCGAGGAGACAAGGCAGCATGTTCACGGGCAGACCCTTCACCGTAGTTATCCTCGGCAACAACACACCAGGGGACGTTCTGCTCTTTCCAGCGGATCATGAGGTCAGGGATGCTGTGCTCGCTGCCGTCAAAGTCGCTAACGATATTGGTTTTACCGGTCTCCTCATTAACGGCACCGATCAAGGTGTTGTTGGAGATATTTTCAAGGTGGCCCTTGTACTTGAGCCAGACACCGGCCGCGGAAATGTGGTCGGTGGTACACTTGCCCTTCACCTTGAGCAAGACGGTGGTCTTGAGCTCCTGGTTATTAAAGGGTTCAAAGGGGTCGAGAAGCTGCAAGCGGTCGCTCTCGGGGTCAACGGCAACAGGTGTATCGGGGTTGGGCTGTGGGTCAGTCTCGGGGTAAAACTCCTTGCGGGGCCCCAGGGTGAATCCGCCATTCTCAGCACGGGGCAATTCAAGGCCTTCACTAGGAGGATCAAACTTGAAATCGCCAATGTAATCGGTCTTGGGGTCAAGCGTCGTGGTACCGGCATAAACCAAAGCAGTGACAACCTCGGGAGAGGTGAGGAAATTGAGGGTGTTGGGGTTGCCGTCATTACGAGACTTGAAGTTGCGGTTGAATGAGGTGAAGATAGCGTTCTGGCGCTTGGCTTGGACATCAGCATCCTCGCTTCGATCCCACTGGCCGATACAGGGGCCGCAAGCATTGGCGAGGACGGTAGCACCGTTCCGCTCAAATACTTCAATGAGACCGTCACGCTCCATGGTAGCTCTAATCTGCTCGCTTCCGGGGGTAACAAAGAACGGGATCTTGGGCTTGAGACCAGCGCGCTCAGCCTGACGAACAAGCGAAGCGACACGCGTCATATCTTGGTATGAGGAGTTTGTACAGGAGCCGATGAGGCCCGCGGACGCGTTTTCGGGGAAATTGTTTTGCTTGATGAAATGCTTGAAATCGCCAACCGAGGTAGAGAGATCAGGGGTGAAGGGGCCATTGATATGAGGCTCGAGTTCACTCATGTCAATCTCAACGACTTTATCGTACTCACAGCCCTCATCAGCGGTGAGGTAGCCGGTCTTTTGGTTGACTTCAAGAGCCAGGTCACCAATGGGACCACGGTGAGTGGCAGTGAGGTAGCGCTTCATGGACTCTGTGAACGGGAAAGTAGAGGTGGTTGCACCGACCTCAGCGCCCATGTTACAGATAGTAGCCATACCCGTACAGCTGAGGCTCTTTACTCCCTCGCCAAAGTATTCGATAATAAAGCCAGTACCGCCCTTGACGGTGAGGATGCCTGCCAAAGTAGTGATGACGTCCTTGGGGGAGGCCCAGCCACTGAGATGTCCCTTGAGGTGCACGCCCAGGATCTTGGGGGCCTTGAGCTCCCATGGGGTTCCAGTCAATGCATCAACGGCGTCAGCGCCACCAACACCGATAGCGATAGCACCGAGGCCGCCGGCATTGGGGGTATGTGAGTCGGTACCCAGCATCATGAGGCCTGGTGCGCTAAAGTTCTCAAGCACAATCTGATGGATAATACCAGAGCCGGGGCCCCAAAACTGGATGCCGTACTTTTTACCACAGCTCTCGAGGAAATCAAAGACTTCTTTGTTGGTGGAGAGGGCGGCCTTGAGATCGGTATCAGCGCCATCTTTACCAACAATCAAGTGGTCACAGTGTATAGAAGCCGGCACAGCAGTGTTGGGCATTCCACAGGTCATAAACTGCAAGAGTGCCATCTGAGCAGAGGCATCCTGCATTGCCACACGGTCAGGATTGAGCTTCAAATAAGCAGCGCCTCTGATATCACGAGTAGCAAGGCTTTCCTCGGGATTTACCAGGTGAGAGTACAGATTCTTCTCTGCCAAGGTGAGCGGACGGTCCAAAATTCTCTTCACTTGGGCGAGTTTCTCGGTGAGTTTTTCGTATGGAGGGGTTCTGCTGGCGAGTTCCGAGGGAATTTGCGCTCGAGCGGCGAAATTTCCAAATTTACGAGCCAAGATTCGCGACATTTGGTATCTATGACTCAATAATAGCTAATGCCCCACACGAGATTGGTGAAAACCCAGGCGATGTGGCGTAATGTGGCGAACCTCAGGTTTAAATGGTAGATTTATCGATAAGACGGGGCAGTGGTGAGCGCGTGAGCTGTGAGCTGGGCGGGTGATGGTCTGACTGTGTCTGATAGTGCCTGTGTCCGGCCCGGCAGCGTCTAACCTGGAGCGTCTAGCCGTGTCCGGCCTGAGCCCAAAACTAATCTCAATAAATAATGAATTATGCTACTAGTGCAAATGCAAATTGGTCGCCGCAGGAGATCTTGACTACTTGTCCGTCTACCTTGGCAACCTGAGGATTGGCAATGGGAACTCGAGTACCCTTGACGATACTTCCAATTGCCCAAGTGCTAATCTCGCGGCGGGTGCGCAAATCCCAAGAATAAACTTTGCCGCTAGAATCGAGCGCCATGCAAAAACCTTGTTTGGATACAACCAAGTCCACCACATTGCGCAGGCTGGCCACGGGAGTGCTTGTGCCGGCCTTGAGGCGGTAGACATAGTCGTTGGGGCAAAGGGCCAAGAACACGCCTTCCTCATAGTAGACGACCTTGGATGCAGTGATTTCGGTGAATGAGCAATCGTTGAGCTCATGGCGCATGCCAGCCTTGCTGCCGGATCTATCAAATTGCAGAGTGTAGACGCCATTGCCAGTCAAAAGGGCAACATCAGCGAGCGTGCCATAGTTGTGTTCGTAAACATCAAAAGAGGTAAACTCAGTCTCGCTAGAGGCAAGAACAACAGCATAGTCGATTTCGCTTGACTCTCCTAGCTCCTGTTCATCGCTATTGAGCCAACTAATGAGGCCTGTGCCGCTCACGACGCCATAGTTGCGGTTCTTGACCGTGACCACTTGCGAGACAGCGGGCAGTCTCAGGCGCTCAAGAGTGAGCTCGCGCTGCTCGCTGTGCTCGTCAAACTTGAGGCGGAATGTTTGTCCTTGTGCATTGACAGCCAGGGACGCCGTGAGTTGGACGATTGAATTGTTGTACGCAGACTTGAGGGCATGCTCAGACTCGCCAATCTGGTAAATACGACCATCATTCCCGAGAAGCAGGTCGCTCGAAGCAACGGCGCGAGTGGCGCGCATCGAGCGCATGGGCATGAACGGGGTCATCCAGGTTTTGTTGCTGTGGTGGTTGGTGCGCATCTGGAGAATGTCCTGGTCGACCCCCTTGTCAAGCGCAATGTGCTCAAGTTTAGAGCCCTTGGCAACAGTGCCAGAGACCATGCAATTGGCGGCAGCCCGACGGGCATACCGAAGGAACCCCGAGCCAGAGAGCTTTGCTTGGTCTGCAAAGTCTAGCTCGTAGCGAGTGTCCCAGCTTTGGCACATCTCTACAAGACCCTTGGCGCGGCTGCAGGTGCCTCTAAACCTCAAAAGGTCCCGGATTTCCATCTGAGGAAGAATGCAGTTGAGGAACAGCTCAGTGGGGAGATCAAGCAGGCAAGTCTCGGGCTCCAGCATGTCCTCGTCGTCACTCTCGCTGTCGCTGTTGACGTAGCGATCAAGCAGAAATGTGGGACGGCTGAAGCGGCTGTCGACAGAGAGCTTTGGCGGCGTTTGGCCCAGCAGCGAGATATCATTAAGAGAGTTATATGCGTGTGTGCTGAAGGATGATTCACTATAGTATTCGTTGACGTTTGTACACGAGAGAACCATTTGTGTATGCTTGATCTGTGTGGGCTCGGTTAATTTTTATACACACATGCACTCCACACTTTTCTTTTCTGCCCTAACCCATAATATGCAGGAGCGCGAATACTGGCGAAATAAAAACATGAACTCCATAAATCGATTATCAACGGCTTTTTATCATATTTATAAACCAGCTATGAATTTCAGCAACCCGATATTTCCACCGCTAAACCAGAAATTCGGTATGCCTTCTCGATGACGTGAGGCCAGTGCCGCAACATACCTCACACCTCAAATGGGAGCAGGTCACGGGGTCGGCAGCAAAAAAATTGCGAGTGAAAATGTGCAACTTTTTAGGGTGAGCCAAAGGTCGGTAGCGGCAATTACAGAACATGGTGGATTTGCCGCTCGTTTCCTGAAATCACCCCTCTTTAGGCTGCTTTTTGGGCGCAACGCGGCGCCCTCTGGGACTGGCCTCCCCCGTTTTTGCCTCCCGCATGCCTCTTTGAGGAGTATACTATATTTTTCCTGATCAATTATCGCCGATTCACTTGAGAAATTTATTTACATATCTTCGCCGATGGGTTTGTGACTGACGTGACTCTCAACACCACACCCCGGGGTACTTTGAACTCGATACTAATGCACGCGACCATGCTTTTAGACTCTAGTATAGGTGATTTCAAGTACCTAGACTATACACTAAAAGAGCAGCCCAAAATATACCCCCACCATGGGTGAGGATCCGCATTGTTGGAGCATATGGCGGGGTAAGTTATCCGCCCTATACGTGGTTTCCTCGCTGGCTTCCCTAAACAGCCTTGCCGAGACGCCGGATATCTACAAGGTATAGTCTGCAAAATATCAAAACGTTGTTGGCGATAAACTCAAGTGTTTTGTACCCTGCATACTTCTGCATGAGGCAAGGTTTACTGTAAAATTGATGATCCTGGGTTCGAAAACGGCGTTGAAAAACCTGCAGGCATTCCCGAACCGATTTTCACCGAGGAGTGAACTTTGATTTTCCTGTTTCAATGTTTTATCGTCGAGAAATACGCTAAGCGAGGTCTCATGCATGGCTGGCACACGGAACTTTTCAACGTGCATTCAACAATGACAATCAAAGTAAAACACTATTGAGCAACAAGGCTGCTTCGCTGTTCAAGGCGGGTTTTAATAAGTAATCTATTAGAGAAGCAATGGTTTATTAGGAGGGTTTGTTTATGTGAAAGATCAAGGGCCAATGCAGGCAGGTATTGGAGGTAGTTTCAGGCTGACGAAAAAGCCCCAATGAAGGGTGTACTTTATACATTCGAGAGTTACGTTGGAGAGTCACGTTAGAGAGTTACGTTGGAGAGTCACGTTAGAGAGTTACGTTGGAGAGTTATGTGGGAGAGTTACGTTGATGTTTTAAGGAATTGCGTGATGAACTGCATAACGTTCTCACAACCACGATCTAGTTTCTCCAAGAGATGGGTGGCCGCTCAATCAGAGGTTCTTAGTTCAAGAATGGGGTTTTCGAAGTTCAGGTGCGATAACGGTGGATCATCAAAGTGGCGAGCAGGAACTCCATTTTTGGCATCAAGTGAAAGTGAAGGTGTTTGCGTAAGTGCCCGAGGGTATAGAAGTTCACTGGTGGGTTAGTTTACTTTGTGATTTTGTGTTGATATTGACAGGAAGTAAGTTGATGAGGCGTTAGTTGGATCAAATCTGATCATGAGTTGATAGTGATGGGAAGCAAGTTGGATGGGATTTGATGATATTGATGGGGCCTTTGGATGAGTTGATTGTGGCTTGATCTTGATGAGGCGTGATTTGGATCAAATTTGATCATGAGTTGATAGTGATGGGAAGCAAGTTGGATGGGATTTGATTTGTTGATAGTGATGGGGGCTTTGATTGTGGCTTGATCTTGATGAGGCGTGATTTGGATCAAATTTGATCATGAGTTGATCGTGATGAGAGTGAGCCAGCTAGCTGAAAAGAAAACCCAACTATTTGATAGTTAAAGAGCCGGTATGTGGAGGTTGCTAATCAAACTACTCGAGTACAAATGAGCTTTTGACAATAAATAAAACGATCGTCAGTGTTGGAAAGGTCTATACACCTCAGAGCATAGCAAACACCAGGCACACTAAACAAAAAGCTCGGGTCGTGTACGGTGGCACTCAAAAGAAATTGCAATCAGTGCCAGATCAGGTCTGAAGTAGTCGGCCAAATATCTGTCAAACCTCGCTGTCTCCGCATTAGTACTGCTAGCCTTAGACTGGATTGTCCTAGGCCCTTTGATTGGTTTGTGATGTGTTTTATCAGATCATTGGTAGATCTATCGTGGTATGTAGCCCCACAGAGCTCTGTGCGCGTACACAAAACGGTCTTGCGGGGACTACTTGTGCTGCTCCATGCTAACCTTTCGACCATCAAGTGGGCTAGACTGTATTCTGGCCCAGTAGCTATGGTCATACCATGGACCCACATTGTTCACTTGGTGAAGATACAGCCCTAGAGTGGTCAACAAATACTCCTTCACACCAAAGTGTATACGCCTCTTGCCTGAGAAGGAATGAAGCTCCCTAAAGTGCCTTTAATAGTTGATCGACGTCGCTGTGACAAGAGTGTGCATGGGCACAAGTCTGCTCCTTCGGCTACAGCAAAAAAGCAACTTTGGAGCAGATCTTTACATAGAAGGGCTCAAACTCTACAGAAATTTCATATAATGCGTACCGGTCTGGGAAGCACTTTTCCCAGCAGACCAAATCTACAGGTTTCGGGGTTTTGACTGGAACTCGACAAGTAGATTCAGTTTAAAAGTCTATATATAGTAATTTATACGCTGTTTACCTTGGTATGCAAAGGATTGCCGCATTGGAACCCCACATTGGCGTCATGCAGAGGTTTTCCGAATTGGGATCGCCAAATGTGAGAAAAGTAGCAGGAGGCATATTGGTGACCAGGGCACGCAACAGAGTTTCCACTTATCTCGGGTTTTACTTTGGTTGTAAAGAGGATAACAAGCTGGTTATCTCCCTCCACAGACAACTCTAGCCTCTTGGAATGCAAAGTCTCAGCTATCATGCACGAGCCTCACATGAACCTGCAACCCATTTGGCCGCTCCCCAGATCCTATAAGTACGGTCCAGTGGGACGGTATTCTGCATCAAATGCTTCCTACCACTACTGCCTCTGAACTCGCTCGCGACCTCATCACCCCCAAGAAACACGAGGGTAACGGCCTTGTCCGCGGTCACCTGAACCCCGGTGAGAACTTTATCGTTACCTGCACCATTGCCTAAACTCCTGGTCAAGTCAATTACGTAGCTAATATCAATATTTCGACAGTCAACATCTATACAAGCCCTGGAGGTTAACTTCAGTATTGTACAGGCATCCTCGTGAACCGAGGGCCAGAAGCTACCTAGAGTGAGTTTTCAAGTCAATTGAGTTTACAAGACACTCCTTAGTTAGAAGCATGGAGTGGGATATCCCAGATCAAACCCCGCGTGGCAGCTACCCCTAAATGTGCAGAGTCGTCATGTGTCAAATCATCCCCAGATAATGCCACTCAGTATGAAGATGTTAATGCGAGAAGTCATAGGGTATACAAATAATCATGCTATGGCTGAATGTCGTTTTTATGCTAATAGGTTCAGCTGAGAGACTGAGCGGTTCAGTTGAGTGGTTCAGTTGAGCGGTTCAGCGGTCAGACTGCGCTCAACATCATTGCTAGTCTATATCACGGCACACAGAGTGGCGTCTTGAGCTAATTGCTACAGAAAAGTCAAATTCTAGCACACCAAACTCCAAGATTTGATGGTCAGGGGCTATCTGTGATGGCCAGTGATTTGATCAACTGAACATTACTCATCAAGATTATCGGTCTAGACTCACCTATCAGGCTCACCTATCAGACTCCTAGATTTGGGCCTTAAACTCTGAAATCGGTGCTTTTTGAAAGCTTCTAGTGTGTGGTGTATAATTATTACAACTGCAAGGTCGAATCAAACCTCTTACTACCAATTGGACCACATATATACAAAGTGAGCGGTTTTATTCCGGCAGCCGTATGTATTGAAAGGTGGAATAAGCCATGCAACATCATCTACGGAAACTGGTATTGGCAACAATCATCTACAGAAACTGGTATTGGGACCAGATAGGTAAACTACCTATTCCACTGGCTGCTAAACCCGGTCCGCCTCTCATTCAAAACAGTATGCATCTAGATCTGAGGGGGGCTTAGCATAGAGGCTGCAGACAGTTCAACGCCATCACTAATTATCACCGGATCTTACAATCATGATCAAAGACTTTTCCCAAGTCCACGGATATTACTCGTATTATCCATCAAAGGGCGGCAATGCGGCCGGATTGGCTGTGACATGCCTGCTTCTTGTCGCTCAGACGGTCCTGGGGCTTTTTTATAAACAGTGGTGGATGCTGATTTCGTGGTTCATTGGGATTGCCCTAAGTGTTGTTGGGTACATTCTCAGAACGCGGGCGTCAATGGGCTACTTTAGCGCTACAGAGTATAAGGTTCAGTACGCCTTCTTCATTGTTGCGCCGGCATTCATCATGGCCGGTGTATACTTTCAAATGTCCAAAGTTCTCACTGTATACGGTCTCCATTTCGCTCGGTTCAAGCCCATGTTCTACACCGGAGTGTTTATTGGGTGCGATGTGATTTCGATCTTGATCCAGGCCGGCGCCAGTGGAGCGGCCGTTTCCGATAACGAAGACACCGCTAATATCGGCCGCTGGATCATGGTCGGCGGTATTGGCTTCCAGGTTGTCTCAATGCTCTGGTTTATCTATCTGTTTCTGAGACTCGTGGTGAAGGTCTACCGGTCGGGCTCTGAAGCCTACGATCCTCAGTATCAGCATGTCCGCGATCGTAAAATGTTTCCCTTTATGATCCCTGCAGTATTTCTCGCCTGGTTATTCGTCTTTATCCGCTCGGTTTATCGTCTTGTTGAGCTCGGCCAGGGCTGGAGGGGGTACCTGGCAGTACACGAACGCTATTTCCTGACTTTGGAGGGTCTCATGATGATTTTGGGCATGGCTGCCCTGACTGTATTCTACCCGGGGTTCTGTTGCGGTCGTGATCTCATTGCCGTAAAGGGTCTCACGAAAACAAAGCACAAGACCCGATCTGGCGACTTTAAAGAGACTTCGCTTGACCAAGAGGAATGGGGCCACAATGTTACTGGTGAGTACCGCTAATTTTGGCAAGGTTTTGCCTTGACAAACGTATAGACTATCTAGATGTATCTTTTACTGTAATCCAATATATTGTTGATCTTTTTAGGAGATGGCGAGGACGGGTGGCGGCCAAGGCCCCGGACTTGACAGAAACCAGGTACCTCTTTCTTGGCTCTTCATGTGGGTCCAGCGGGTCCAGCGGGTCTGGTGGGTCCAGTTGGCAACCTCACTTTAGACAAAAGGTCGTATCGGTTGGCCAAGGCATAGTAATGTGGAGGGGGTTGTCAAACAAGCCCTGCAGATGAACCAGTTAGGGACTATGCTAGGTGATGTTTACCTGCGGACTCAACCATCTCAGTTGGACTTTATGCAGCAGCATGCATGAGCATGCATCACCATGCATCAGCTACCTAGCCTTTAAGCAACCGAAAAACCCATCGAAACGCGCTAAACTCATAAAGGAAACATTGTATACAACCCAAAATCCGTTGGCCCATCCCCGAGTGGCTGGGTGCAAAAAATACTGCCCCGCATACCATGATTACTAATCACAAATATATATTGGCAACAGCGCTCCTGATTGTGCGTCCTGCTGCCTGTTCCCAGAGAAATCTGTGGCAGTGGGACCCGCAAGGGACGATAAGTAAGCTGAAAGGATTAGTTCACCCTCGAATGCTTTTATTATCCCTTGTGTACTCATAGATCAGGCGGTTCCCGGACCGCTTTAATAGGAATTGGGAAAATCGTGTTACTGCGATATAGGAATAGTCATGGTCAAGATGGAATCTCCCTTAAAAGGGCTCATAACCTGTAACTGAGGTAAGTGTTCTCAGCATGCAAGCTTCCCACTTGTATGCCACCCAACTAGGTGATGTTTGCACCATTTAAATGCCAATATGATGTAGATGGGTCATACAAGTGGTTATTAGGGTGTCTAGTCTATTTGTTGGTCTAGTTGTTGGTCCATTTACTAGTCTGATCTTGAATCGGCTTTCCCTTCCACAATGGTCTGGGCATGTTTGGGGTCTCACAAAAGATGAAGTCCAGAAGCTTCACAGCTTGAATTTAAGATAAGTACAACACCAAAGCTGATTAATAAAACACCCAGCGCTGCCTGCTCGTCTAATTTTATCCAGAACCGATCAGTATCGTGCAACCAAAGTCAGGTAGCAGCAGCGATCAAGAGCTTGTGAAAAAGACACAATCGAAGCAAATTGTGGCGGCTCACCTTGATAAAAGAGCTAAATATACTGGTATATATCAAAACAGAATCAAAGCATCTCTTAATTGCTTTCCTAATATACCGCCTCTACGCCTTTTGCCTCCCCCCCTTTGAAGACCATGGAAAGGGTAGTGAGAGCAGTGGCGGAGCTACGGGCCAGTTGCAAAGTGCCCAGTGGCAAGGTCGATGCCAATTCTCCAGCCGCGGTCCGCCCCCTCGAGGCTCTGTACAATGCTCTTGACCAGCTTCCCGCTAACGAGAAAATGCTTTCACCGGACGTTGCAAACTACGTCAATGCGCCGATATACGCTCTCTTACAGAGAGAAAGGCTGAGCGACCGCGAAACCGAGTACGTTCTCAGGATTCTCGGGTTTCTTTTCGAGTTTCCGTGGCGCAATTCCCTTTCGGTGCAAATGGCAAGGCAGTACATTTCTGTCTGTGTATACGTTATGGCGCCAATTACAGCCGGTCAGCAGCCCGAGGAAGCACTCAAGGCTGCATCCACAGAGGTACGGACCGCCGGGTTCAAGTGCTTGGCGGCAATTTTCACCGATGCACAACTTGTTGGTTTCAGCAGAGATATCCAGGGCCCCCACGTTCACGGGATGATTGTCTTGGCCCTCAATGGTCTCAAAGTCGGTAAAGATGAGCTCGATCAGCTAGCAGCACTCAAGTTCCTCGCGGTCCTTCTCTCTACTGTTGTAACCAATACGCAAGCAATTCTACCCAACACAGCGTCCGTTTTAAACAATTTTATAATTGGAGGGTACGGCTACAAACATACAGCACCGCGTGTCACTGCAATAAAGGTTCTCTCTGACTTGTTGGTGGCAGGACTGGCGGTGCCCAGTGAGTGGACCAAGAATGCCAGCGTGCAAGTAGACAAGATGCTGGCAAAGATGGCCAAAGACTTGAGCAGCTATAACGAAAAAGTCCGTGCGGCGATTGCTGGCCTGGCCACCGAGCTCGCTACAAAATGCTGGGATTCTCTAGAGATATGCCAAGGCGCCCTTTTGGATATCTTGCTGGCAACAGACCTCAAGGATCAGCTTAAATTTCTGCAAGCGCAAAAGTATCAGAAGGCGATCGATCAAAAGATGCTCGAGTACATGGATTCGCTCTCTTTTACCCTCACCTCGCACGATCCATCACTTGCAGTCAGTCAAATGAACGCGCTGGCCAAATATGTAAAAGTAAAGTCCAGCCAGGTCTTTATGGATGCGCTAATATTGAGAATACAGGAAAGTTTGCCCCCGCTATCTCAAAGTCACAAAGCTATGCAAAGGGACACACCGGACACCGCTAAGATCATGAAGCTAATTGCGAGCCAAGACTCTGGCAAAATGGTCTCTCTTGAGGATCTACAAGTAGGGACCGGTATCGATTTATCGACTCAAAGTGCGCTCCGAGATCTTCTCCAAGCTGTTGGGTCCACACGGTGCGCCTCGTCTATTTTAGCTTCTTTGCTCGAGCAACTGGAGGCAGAGAGAGGTCTCGCTTCAGTCCAAAGTCTATGGATTGCTACATGTTTACTTGAAGGCGCCAAATCCCCTGAATCAGCAAATGACTATCTGAGATACTGCTATTCTGTTGTTGACAATAGCACTTCATTTTATCAGGACCAGAAAGCAACCCCCAGCGTGGTGGCTCTGAATACGCACTTGATTGGAGAGCTTGCCCTTGATCCAGCGCTAGACTTTGAGCAGCACCTCGTGGATGGTTTGTTCCCGGTTGTAGACTTGCTTGGCTCTGGCCACTCGCTAGTGATTTCAGAGGCAAAAACGGCGCTGGCTAAAATCGCCCATGGGTGTGGCTACGGTGATGTCAAGGAATTGATCCTATCCAACAAAGACTATATTCTCGACGGAATCTCCGGAAAGCTCAACACAATGAACATCACGCCTGCCACTCTGACCATGCTAGGTGTCCTGATTCTCATGACTGGTATTGAGATTGTGGTCTACCTCGATGATATTATCAGCTCTCTATTTATTATTCTTGATCGGTACCATGGCTACTCTTCACTTGTATCGGGGATCTTCAGTGTATTCTCTGCCATCATTGAGGTTATGACCAGCGGCACTTTACCACAGATTGAGCCCCCACGTAAAACTCCGCTGCAACCGTTCTCATTTGAGGACCTCAAAGCTGAGCTCGCTCGCAAGCCAGAGATTGATGCGGATCTCCTCAAGGTCCCCGTGGATCCGGAAACGGGCGCCCATGATCTGCCAGAAGAAGAGGCCCCTAATAGTGACAATGAAAGTGATAAAGACGACTTTGAGCCGCCCATGGATACAAGCCAAGAGTGGAATGCTCCTATCGAGAAGCCAGTCTATATGATTGCCAAGCGCATCTTTGAAAAGTGTACTTTGTTTCTCACCCATCAGTCGGCGGCTTTACAATCCAACATTCTGCGCGTAGCTTCACAGTGTATCTCTGTTTTGAGCCATAATCAGAACGAGTTTCTACCAGAAATCAATTCAATCTGGCCGGTTGTGGTGGCCCGAGTCTCAGACAAGGAGATGTTTGTTTGCGAAAGCGCGTTTAGGGCAATTGGCGTTATTTGCGCCAGTGCTGGAGACTTTATGACATCACGTATTGAAAGTCTCTGGAACAAAACGCTAGTCACCTACAAGGACCCTACGTTTTATACCCGCAAGTGGCCCGATTTCTCCCCAGAGAAACGGTGGATCAATGCACTGTGCAAATGTCTTGCCGTCGTTTTGCGGCACACCCGGCTTGATTTCGAGACATTTGATAGCATTCTCTGGACCCTCAAGCCCGTTATTGCTGAGGACCATAAGGACCTGCGCGGCTCGTTAGAGAGCATCAACGCAGATGATGTCTGGTTGTGCTTTAAATAGCTAAGGATAGAACAATAACGAGCATACTTTAAGCATTACATATGCACATAAGCCTGGGATTTAGAATTCTAGTTGTATGACGGTCTTTATGCATTCTTCTTGAGGCGGCGGTAACGGCGGTACTCTGGCTGCCACATTTGTGAAAGAACCCAGATATAGCACTCATCCCAGGTATCTGGGATCTCGACCGCGTCTTCAGCCCAGGGACTCATCTCGTCGAGAACGGTGGCAACACCCTCTTGCTGAGCGCGCAAAACCACAGAAGTAGCTACGCGCGCAGAGATATCAGCAATTCCACGGATATCGGGGAGCAAAGGAGCAGTTGGGTCGTTGATTACAGGGCTGAGACTTGCGAGCTGGTCGATCGCAGCGGAAATCATACCCTTGGTGATGCGAGAAGCACGAGAAAGGACAGCACCGAGACCAATACCAGGGAAGATTAAGCAGTTGTTATTCTCGGAAATGGGGCGTCCATCCACAGGGTCAAAGGGCGAGCCAGTGGCGACAAATACTTTACCATTCGTCCACTCAATCAGATCTTTGGGGGTTGCCTCGTGGAGACGAGTGGGGTTGGAAAGAGGCAGAATAACTGGGGTTTCAGTGTGCTTTGCCATCTCCTGGACAACTTCCTTGGTGAATGCTCCGGGCTGGGTGGAGCAGCCAATGAGAATATCAGGCTTGATATCCCTGACCATCTCAAAGAGCGACCTTGTATCAACGCCCTCAAAGTCCTCATGCTTTTTAGCAAAAAGACGCTGAGTGCTCGAGACCTTATCGTCGTCAAGGGCATCGGTGATAAGGCCGTAACGGTCCATCATGTAAATCCCCTTGCGGGCATCAGTAGGGTCGATATTATAAGTTGCCATATTGTCCACAAGCTGGTTAGCGATACCACAACCGGCAGATCCAGCGCCGTAAACGAGAATGCGTGCATCTTTGAGGTGACTGCCCCGGGCATGGAGGGCACCCTTGATTGCAGAAAGAGTGACTGCGCCGGTTCCTTGAATATCATCATTGAAAACAGCATACTTGTCTTCATATCTCTCGAGTAAGCGATAAGCATTTGCAGTGCCAAAGTCTTCAAAGTGAACGACAGCCTTGGGGAACCGGTCGTGCACAGCCTGCATGAATTTATCGACAAATTCGTCGTAGCGGGGCCCACGAACGCGCGGGTGTTTGTTTCCCATGTACAAAGGCTTATCCAGCAAGCTTTGATTGTTGGTACCGGTATCCAACACAATAGCAATCCCACGATTGGGGTGGACACCACCACAAACAGTCATGAGGGCCAATTTCGAGACAGAGATACCAATTCCACCGGCGCCCTGGTCACCAATACCAAGAATCCCTTCGCCATCAGTGACTACAATGTAATCAATGTCTTCAGCGTCGCCAAAGTGAGCAAGGCGACGGTCGATATCGTTGGGATAGTTGATATTGAGAAAGCAGCCCTCAGGCTTGCGGAAAAGCTCAGAGTAGTTTGCAATGGCGTCTCCCTGTGTAGGAGTGTAAATAATACGCATCATTTGCTTGAGATACTTGCGGATCAGGGCATAGTAGAGTACCTCGTTCTGGACCTTGAGACTCGCGCAAAACGAGTTCTTTAGGAGATCAGTTGGATACATGAGAAACTGGTTGTACGCACGATCTACCTGCTCATCCAAAGAGTTCACAATCTGAGGCAAAAGACCATTCAGATTGAAGATCCGTCTTTCCTCTCCACTGAACGCCGATCCCTTATTGAGCATCGCATTGTTCAACAACTCTCTGCCCTCGCAGGGTACATCAATGAATGGTTCTCTTGTTAGACGGGTCAGTCTCGCCAAACAGACTCGTGAAAATCGCATCTTTGTCTATCAAAGCTCGGGATCAAGATGACACTGTCGATGTTTTCAAATCATTTCATCTCAGAGGGGTGCTCTGAGATCAGGGCTAGGGTGCGGCCATCCTGCAGCACAAAAGCAAGCTTATTGAGCCACAGGCAGCGGCGCGGTGCCTTGAATTTAGCATTAACTCGCAACACTCAGAGCTTTTCCCGCCAATTGCTTTATCCGGTATCGCTAGGTACCGATATTTCTCTTACTCTATATACACTTTACAGCGTAGCCTACCGATTTAGCGTAACCTACCGATTTCGCGATTCGTGAACTTCGGGCTGCCACGGCGACCGAGATGCATAAGGTGGGGTTTTTTTCTTTGATGAAGTGGGGGAGGGGGCGGCGGTTGAGAGAAAGATCCTGCTGAAATTTCACTAAACTCATAGAGGCGTCAACCAAATAAAAAACCAAGGGCCTTAGCAGCCTTTTAGGAACGTGCTTTTCTGGATCTCTTGGCTGGTTTAGCATCGCTATCACTGGACTCATCAGAATCCTCAACGTCTGATTCTTGCGTGAGATTGTCTTCGCTGCCACTAGACTAGAGTTCAATTGAATCCTCGCTTTCGGATTCTTCCTTGACTTCTTTTTTGGCCACTTTACGCGGCTTGGGCTTTGTAGATCTCTTCACCCCGTTGCCTTGCAAAAATTGCAATCGGGGAACAAAGCAGCTAGTTCGGCCACCGACAGTCACGAATTCAAACTTGTCGCCATTGGGTAGTACTTGGGGGTCAGTTTTGCGGCGCTTGCCCCACCGATGTAGCATTAGCCAGTCTTGAGGGAAAGCGGCGGTATTTCCCTCGGTTTCTACCGCAATTCGACACACTTGCAAGGTTTTCTTGTACATCTCTTCAATCTGGCCATCACTTAGAGTATGGCAATACTCTTCAGGGTGTATACGGGCCTGATACAAGATCTCATCCGCCATCCAGTTTCCGACCCCAGAAAAAGCTACTTGATCGAGGAGATAAGCCTTTGCTGGGACGCGGCGCTTGAGGGTCTGCACCCTAAACTCTTCCAGATTCCACTGGTCCTGCGAAAAATCGCGGCCCAGCTTCGAGAGGGGTGGCAGCCCGAGTGCCTCGCTTGCGGGTACGTCAAACAGTCGGCACCTTCCAAGGCGCCGTGGGTCTGTAAAGACTAGTTCACGGCCATTCTCGAGATGCAGACTGAACTTGACAAACTTGGGCGGCCACGACTCGCTGGGGCGGTCCTCTATGACGGGGCCCGTGGGTTTGCTCTTCATCTCCCCGATAAGCTTCTTTTGCACCTTATCGCCAGCGTTTTCCATGGCAATAAAGTGTGTGTAAACATCCTTGACGTGGAACCAGCCGGTCATACCGAAATGTAGCACAATCGACTTTACATGGTTCACTTCAAACCAAAAATATTTACCTTGACGCCGGACATCTGTAATTCTTGATCCCTCGAGCGTGGACTGGAAAATAGAGTTGGTCAAGGGCTTAACAAACAAGAGATCATCTTTATTAGCATCGACTGCCTTTATTGTCTGATTGAGCAAGTACTTGCGCAAGAGACTTGTTGCATGAGCGACTTCCCCCAGCTCAGGCATTGAATGAATGAGTAAGGGTCCAGGGCAAAAGAACAAGACTGACTTTGCGAACAAGACTATCGTCGATTTGTGGACCTTGCTACTATGTGGATTTTGCAACGAGTGGACAGATAGATGTGGACAGATAGATTAAGGTTGCTAGTAAAGTGGACAAATGGTTGGGGCGGATCCATTGCCTTGGAAATGGCCATAGAAGATTGCTCCCACTCCACTCCCACAACCCCTCGATCAAAGCATATAACTATTAATTGATTTCAACTATTAAATTAATTAAAAATTAAATCTTTTTTACCCCCTCAGCAGCTTGCTCAACGGCGCTACCTTCAGTCAATGCACGGGTCTCTTGCAAGTGCTTGAACATCTTGAGAGCGTCCTCGAGCGAGACGGTCTCGCCCTTGCTTTGCTTTGACTGGTCATCGCGTCTGCGGATGTTGACACTGCGAGTGCTTTGTTCCTCCTCACCGACAATGAGAATGTAATTGTACTGGCTGAGCTGTGCCTGGCGAATCTTCTTTTGCAAAGTATTGGGTCCCGAATCAACATCGGTGAAGAAGCCGGCCTTGAAGAAGTAATCGCGTACCTCCTGAGCATAGTCGTAGTACTTGGGACCAATACCAATGACCATGATCTGACGGGGCGAGAGCCAAAAGGGCCACTTGCCGAAAAAGTGCTCTGCCAGAATACCAATCATGCGCTCAAAAGAGCCATAGATGGCACGGTGAATCATCACGGGGCGCTGGTAACGGCCCTCGTTCTCGCCTTCGTGAGCAGCGTCCTGGAACTTGAGCTCAAAGCGATTCGGCAACTGGAAATCAAGCTGGATGGTGGCGCACTGGTGCCAGCGATTAAGGGCATCGGAGATCATGATATCGATCTTGGGTCCGTAAAAGGCGCCATCGCCGGGATTGAGCTCCCATTTGGCTCCCCAGCCGTCGAGAGCCTCACGCAGCATCTCCTCGGCATTGTTCCAGGTCTCGAGTTCACCCAAGTACTTTTCGGGGCGAGTGGAGAGCTCCATCTTGAACTTGAATCCCAGGACGCCGTAGACCTGGTTGAGGAAGTCGAAAACGCCAGTGATCTCGTCCTTGATCTGATTCTGGGCGCAGAAAATGTGGGCGTCATCCTGTTGGAAACGACGGACGCGGGTGAGACCGGTCAAAGCGCCGCTAAACTCATTGCGGTGCAAGACGCCGAAATCAGCAACCCTCCAGGGCAACTCGCGATACGAGCGATCACGCGATTTGAATACAAGGCAGTGGCCGGGACAGTTCATGGGTTTGAGACCAAACCGCTCCTTCTCGACATCAAAGGTAAACATGTTGTCCTTGTAATTGGACCAGTGACCAGAGGTCTCCCAGAGCTTGGAGTTGTACATGTTGGGGGTGATAACCTCCTCGTAGCCACGCTTGCGGTACTCTTCCTTGAGGAACTTCATCATGGCGTCGTAGATACGGGCACCGTGAGGCAGCCAAAAGGCGCTACCGGGGCTCATTTCGTGGAAGAAAAAGAGCTCCTGGTCTTTACCAATCTTGCGGTGGTCACGCAGAGCAGCCTCCTCAAGGAATTTGAGGTGAGCATCCATCAACTTCTTGTCGGGGAAGGAGACGCCATAGAGACGCTGCAGCGAGTCGTTGGCGGCATCGCCAAGGAAATACGAAGACGAGTTTTTGAGTAGCTTGAAGCTCTTGATACGGCCAGTGTGGGGAATATGGGGGCCACGGCAGAAATCAATCAGCTCACCGCAGCGGTAGACGGTGGATGAGGTACCGTCGGGGACCTTGGAGTCGATAATCTGCGACTTGTGCTTGTTGTAGGAGAACATCTTGAGGAGCTCCTCCTTGGTCATCACCAACCGCTCAAATTTCTGCTTCTCCTTGATGACTTTTTTAACAACGCCCTCAACAGGTTGAAAGTCATTGGCTTGGATGGCGGTTTTGCCCTCATCGATGCTCATCTCGTAAAAAAAGCCGTCGGTAGTGGGGGGACCAACGCACAGGTGAGCGCCATAGTGACACTCACAGGCCTCGCCGAGAACATGGGCAGAAGAGTGCCAAAAGACCTGCTTTCCGTCGTCGTCGTCGAAGCCCAAAACGGTGAATTCGCTGTCTTTCTCAAACGGGCGGCCGACATCCCACATTTCCCCGTTCACTTTAGCAACAACAATGCTATCTAGCTCCAGACCAAGCTCCTTGGCGGCCAAAATGGGGGTCGTTTCCCATGATTTACCCTCGATGGATTTGCCAGACTTGAGCTCGGTGATCTGGATGGTTTCCCGCGGCTTGGCGGCAATTTCAGCCTGCTGCTTCTCGTACAGCTCAGTGAAATAAGCGTGGCGGTCGTCGATAAACGAGAACTTGGGCTCACTTGGATGCAGTGGCATTTTTGAGAGTTTGAGATGATGACAAAGCCTAAAAGGATGTATCTGGGTTAGGGAAGGTCGCGCAAGTCGGTTGGGCGCGGTTGGCCAGGTTGGAGGGTTAGAGGGCGATGAAAGCTCCCTGGTTGTCCGTTTTTTCTTTTGAGTTAAGGAGAGTGAAGAGCTTTTTAGATTTGAAGAGTCTTGTCAGGAGCGCGCATATTGACAAGTGCGCACACTGGGTCGTGTTTGCGTCCTAGCATTACGCTCAGTTGTGCCAAGTACTTGTAATGTATATCTAGTTTGCTATGCTTGAGACGACTCCACACGCCTCCATACACATCGTATAGGATCACCGTGTGGATCACCGAGCGTCGACTGCCATTAAGAGCACGTCTTGGCCCTCTAACTCTTGTACCACCCTGGGATGCATGCACAAAGTTTTAAATACTCTGTAAACTATACATATCCTGTCTACAATAGCCTACTACAAACTAGTGAGCAGAGATTTGAGAAAAGGTTGCTGCTCCAGTGCGCTCTTTTCGCTCTCCATGAGCTCGCGCAGCTTCTTGATAGCCCCAGCAGGCTCCTTGGGGCTTTCGTCCACCCACCGCCGGAGGATCTTTTGGAGAAGCTCATTGCCACCTAAGACATCCTTTTCAGCAACCTCTTCATTGTCAAGATCCTCAAGTTCCTGTGCCTTGCGTTTGGCCATGCGCACGACCTTATCGGGGAAGTTGACCACCTCGGCAACATGGATTCCAAACGACTTGTCGCTTATTCCCGGTGCCACTTTATACAATAGCGTAATGTCCGAGTTGTCGCCTCCGCTAATAGTATCAGCAACAACATGTAAGTTGTGTGCTTGCGGATAAAGGTTTGCAAGGGCCGTGAGCTCATGGAAATGCGTGGCAAACATGCTAAACGCACCAATATGCTGGATAATGTGCTGTGATATAGCCCACGCGAGTCCAAACCCATCATAGGTCGACGTGCCACGGCCAAGCTCATCAATAACAATAAGGCTATCTTTGGAGGCGGTCTTGAGAATGGAGGCAGTCTCGAGCATTTCCGCCATAAAAGTCGAGATACCCTTGAGTTGGGAATCGCCGGCACCCACACGTGCAAGGATACAGTCGAAAATACAGAGTTCCGCGGCATCACACGGCACAAAGCACCCAACCTGTGCCATCAGTGCGATGACGCCTACCTGGCGAATAAAGGTGGATTTCCCGCCCATATTAGGCCCCGTGATAATGAGAAACTCGCTCTCCCCGCGTTTCATCTCCACATCATTGGGAATAAACTGGATACTGTCCTGGGCCTCCATACAGGGGTGACGCGCGGCCTTGAGGGTCGCGTTCCCGCCCTTGTTGAGTTTGGGGCGGGTATACGGAATTGGCGCAAAACTTGATGCCTCGGCAAATGCACAAAGAACATCCAGATGCGATAAGGTCTCCCCCAGCGGGGTCAGGACCACCAGATAGGTGCTGGCGATATTGACGATTTCAGTAACGATTGTAGCTTGAGTCTTGGCATAACTGGCTTCAATCTCTGTGAACTCTGTGTTTAGTTGCTTTAGAGCAGTTGTTGTAAAGTAAATGCCGGCTTTAAGGGTACTCAGCTCAATATAACCTTTGTGGTCACGCAAAACACTCGCCTCGTTGCGTGTAAGCCGGAAACACCACCCATAGTTTTGGGAATTATCGAGCTTGAGCTTTTTGTCTGGCTCGAGTCCTAAAAGCTCACTGTGCTCGAGATGGTACTCTCTGAGCTTATCTTGAATCTCTTGTTTTTTGGTATCGAGAGCAACAAGGCGTTCGTCGAAATCAGCACGGATCTTGAAATCGCGTTCTCCGCTCAGATCAACAGTAGTCTCAACAAGCTCCACCAGTTTGGCGAGCTCTTGGCTAGATTGGGCAATGGAGGCACTAAACGATTCAAGGGCAGGACCCGAGAGGGTACTCAAGTGGTCCACGAATTCAGGTAAACGAATCGCAAGCTGATAGATCCGGACCACATCATCAAGGCGGGCATTGCGCTTGTGAAATTTGCGCACGATTTTCGTCATATCCGGCACCACAGAGAAACTCGTTCTGAGAGCTTGGCGGATACCGGGGGAGTTTACGAGTGCTTCGACCTGATCCAGGCGAGCGGTGATATCGTCCACACTAAGCAAAGGCTGTTTGAGCCACTTTGAGAGCAGCCGAGACCCAGACACAGTGCAGCATCGATTCAGCAACCCGAATAGCGACTGGGATTTTGACTGGTCACGAGCCGATGGCAATATGTTGAGAGCCTTGAGCGCAGCAGAGTCGAGCCTCATGTACTGGCTGAGGTCGTGTTTGACGATCTTGACGCCAGTGATGTGCAAGTTTTTGGCGAGAGCACTGGCACAAGCGCAGGCAATTGGTCTGCTCAGCTCGGCGGTCAATTGCTGCTCGCTAAGACCGCTCAGGCGAATTATCTCGTCCTTGCAGTTGGTTTTAAAGTCAGATTTGTTGACTACTGTTGCAGAAACATTGGCTCTGGACGCGAGGGTGCTGACCTGGTCATCCTCGTGGACCAACAGCTCGCGGATCCCCAGCTGGATAATGAATGCCTCAAGGTTTCCGAGCACCTCATTGTCCTCAAACTCACAAAGGCCCATTGTTTTATTGAGACTGTCGCTGAACGCGATCCCTACCATCACCCCAGTACCACTGCGCTTGACCTGCACCGCTGCCACAAGGGGCATCTCGACGTTATCTTCGCCCAGCAAATCCTCTATTTCAATGATCGAGCCGGGCGATGCTGCCCGTGTTTTCTTGAATTTCTTGTCAACAACGCTGTAGATCTCAATCTTGAGGCTCTGCTCGATAGCTCCTCTCAGCAGGCTGGCCAAGAGATTGCGATTCACTGTGGCCAGGGGAGTAGTCTGATCGCTGGCACGCCGCGTGACCGATTCGCTGTGGTACGCAATAGACGCCACTTTACGGGCATCCGATCCAAAAGCGCTGTAATCGAGAGTATCGGTTCCACGCTCATATAGCCGAAGCGTATCTGTGAAATCTCCGAGACTCTTGTAGTGTGAGATTGCTGCCGAATCATCCTTACCACTCATTGTCGTGACTTTGACCGAACGCGTAATTTGTGATAAATTGGGATCTTTAATTACGCGTTTTCTTAATAATCAGGGTAGGGGTCAATAGGGGGTACATGATTGATTTTATGCGATTTAAACCACGGCGAGCCCCGGTGATATGTTTCATTTCATCATTATATTGTTATTCTTACAGTCTATAAGCTTCTTGGAATAGTGGCGTCGAGATTGACTCAGAGCGCTCGTTTCCAGACGGAGACCTAAATCCAAAAAAAGAGACTCCACTCGCCCCTAAATTGAACTGGAGTTTGGTTCAGTTTAGAAACGCCCCTAAGCGATTGGGTTTACGCGATTCTCTATTAGCGAATGTTGACGCGCCAGTATGCAGGTACCATGCTGCTGCAAAGACTGGAACTCAACACGCAGCTAATTGAGTCATACGCTCAGACAAGATTCATGTTTCGGTTCAGAGCTGAGGGCGACCAGCTTATCTGGCTAGGTTTTCCTGATTATATAGTGGCTTCATCTATATTTATCTAAAACAGGCTCGAATGAATAGCTCCATCTCTCCCCTTTAGGCCCAATAAAAGCACCAAGCGCTTTTGAAACTCAAGCTTGCCACTTCAGCTAGCTCTTTGTCTCTCCGATACTCGATGCAAAGCTTCATGCTGCTATAAATACTGCCGTCCCTTCTAACTGCCTCCAAAACAAGGTCTCGGGTTTGTTGCGTCCATGGCAGCTCCAAAATGACTCTGGGACATATTTGGATAGCTTTGATTAAAAACTCTTCCCTGTGCGCAACGGCACAATATCTGAAAACCTCAACATTCTGAGTTCTTGCCAGCATACTCAGTACAAACTCTCGATCTGTCTTGTATACAGGGAAGCAATCAAACGTGAATGGAGCCTTTGAGACACACACTTCAGCCAGCTTGCGGCTGGTATAAGTCAATTCTGCATCTGCAATATTGTTAGCGTCACCCTGGCTAACTAGTTTCAGTATAAACTCGTGGTCACTTTTAAGCTTAGAGGAGGCAACACAAAGGGCATACGCGTAAGTTCTCGAGGCTTCAAGGATTATCTCTGGTAATAATGGACGAATTCGTGATGCGTAGGTGATTGCAGAGCCACGACTCTTAACTGCGCGGAGGACAATCTCTGGGTCCCGTTTCAGCGGCACTGAACAATTTGCAAGCTCATTTCCATCAGCATCCAATGCCAATCTTAGAATCTCGGGATCTTTTTTGAGCTCTCTTGATACATGCTTGAGCGTGTTTTTCCACGTGTGCCCATTCGAGTGCAGTTGTTGGGGAGGGGCATTTATCGCAGCCAAAACTACCTCGCGGTCATTTGCCAAATCACTAAACTCTAAAGCTGCCCCACAATTTGAGACTGCACGAAGCACCAAATCGCGGGACTTGACTTGACAGAACTGTAGCGCCAGCCCACACTGGTCAACAGCCCGGCGAATGATCTGCTGGTCCGACTGCATTTCACGTTTAGCAAACTCGAGCGCGCGCCAACTTTTGCTGAGAGCTATCTCAAGCACCTGGTGATCGCGCTTAAGTCGTGGTGTGGCAAATTGTAATGGAGTCGAATCGTAATTGACGCTACAGCACCCACAAGTCTCTTGCAAGCAATCGCACTCACAGTAATGATTGCAACCCGTCGATACAGCCGCTAAAACTAGCTCTTTGCTATTCAGCATGTGCTGAGGAGCTAGTTTGAGAGCACACCCGCACTTTGAAACTGCTGTCATTACTGCGTCCGGGGTGGGCTCCAGCCAAGCCAGGGCAAACGGCCGCAAGTTGAGTAAACAAGGAACAAACTGTGGCGCATCACTAGGCACAGGGATTTCCTCACCCTCATAAGCACTAGTGTTGAGATGTGCCCCCAGCAGCGCGAAAAGGTTAGTGCCCGTATAGGTGAACGCATGCTCGCTGAAACTAGCTTTATCCCAGCAATGCTCCATTAGCCATTTTGAGCTTTGTTCAGCGCGCATCAGCCGAAGACTTTTAAGGAACGACCCGATGATATCTGATTCAACGCCGGCAACATTTAGGGCCTGCCATTTGGAGTCCGAGGTGAATACCTGATAGAGGTGCTTAGAGACCAGTGCCAGCTTGCAGTACTCTACAGGGTTGGGCTCTACATATTCGCAAACAATGTAGAATATATCCGCGTTCATTGAGAGAGCGAATAAGCTTATAATCAAGTACACAATATAGTGGGACTGACTGATATTAATGTCTTAGACATCTGGGCAGATAGTACTAGTGAGGTTAATAGTTGTCATTTCAAAGCTTTGGAAAAATTATCAGAACTACTTGATGGATCTGAAATACAGGGATGGCAAAGGGTATACTGGCTCAGCTCACTACAGCATTTCCGGAATGCAGGCGCTCCATTGTCTCTTGTCTATGCCCTAAATGCCTGCCAATAGATGACCAGACAGGTCTATTAGCTGGTGTTATCGATACCCTGTACTGAATCTTTCGAATTAGATTTCTCCCGGTCGTAATTCCGCACGACCTCAGTCTACCTGCGATCCACGGATTCCCCACGATTTGCGGTCAAAGCTTTGCAAAGAAAAATTGAGAGTTTGATTAGCATGTACATCCTGTGATAGACATCACCGTCTACACACGAAGCTACTCGGTATACCCTCGCTGATGCCGTGGGAGCACCCTCAATAGTGAGACAGCTACAGCCTTAGCATCTCACAGCCGGTTGGTCTTTATCGAGAAAAATGGCTGCAGACGACCGCTATTCTACGGTGATCAGATTCTCTCACTCAAGTGACTTCTCGTAACATTGGTACTCAACCACGGGTGGAGCCTAGAAAGTAAATCACGATACGAGTGCGTGGTCACTGCAATGGTCTTTAGAGGGAGGACTGGGTGATGGGATCCATGGATTGAGCGCTGAAAAGCGTTGGCTAACCAGGCTAATGGGACCTGAGAACATGGCAACGGCGAGGACCAAAATGCAGTTGCGCCGCCCAGGCTAGCGGGACCTGAAAGACGACAAGGGACCAGAACTCACACGTCCATGAAGACACGGCTCAAGATACTCTGGCCAGAATGAAGCCCGGTTCATCATACTGAGGCCAAGCGCCAAAAAGTAGTGTTGCACAGGCCCACACGCGAAACCAGTAAAACGAAAATATGGTTGCGTATATTCAATGGAATGCACTGGCATACCCCTCATCTTTGAGGAAAGCGAAGAAATGGGTCTGTGCGCACGTGGAATGTGATCAACCCCCGGGATCGAAATGAAATGGCAATAATGACCCGCACACGCGAGCAATGGAAAGCATCGGCAATCACTGGGGTGCTCAGGGTAGAAACTAACGGTCTCATCAATACTGTAGTCGCATGCACCACGAGAGTTTGTTTGGTCACAGATAGGGGTGTGAATACAAACACCCTAATTGAAAACGAACGCGAGAATAACAGCGTGTCTCAAGGAGGGCACGATTAGGTCTGTGGCTTTCCAAGCCAATGAGTGAGGGCTGCGGGAAGGGGATTTAGGCGCGCGCGAGAAGATGTGAAGTGCGCAACATGCCAGGTACTGTATCAGGCAAGCTACCTAGGTAGAGACCAGTAAGTCTGAGAGTATAATATTTATAAGCTAATCCAATAGCTATAAACTCTCGAGAAGCCTCAGCTGGCTGATACTTGATCATGAAACTTGCCATGTAACCTCATGCACCCTTTTGTGAAGAGATAGTCACCTGGTGCGCTCTTCCCTATCGCGTGGCCTTGCAATTGATTGCTTTAAGCAGAGCTCTTTTTAAAGTTCTAGCTAGTAGTAGCCTATCACCTTAAAGACTAGTTTACTCTGGTTGGAAGATTAAAATGTGTCAATGCGTTCAGGCGTTGCCAGGGTACAGCAGCGAGAATGATAGTGCGATTAGAAGCGTTGGATTTATACAAAAGAGCACAATTGTGGATCGCAATACGTTACTTTACAACTCTATGCCAGAACATTTTAACTGCATATGACGTGCATACCTTATGCTTGAGCCATTTCACAGGCATAAAATGATAAGTCTTAGCTCTCGGCTTTTTCTGGCCACTTACTAGACCCATAATAAACCTACATGGTGTATTGTTGATGTTGTATCAACAACTTTTGCAAGTTCAGCCCTGTATATAGCTGTGTTGGCCTTCTTGAGGCTAATAACGATACGCCGCCCAGCCAAGAACATGCCCTCCGTATCGGGCTAATTATTGTCAATAAACTAGCGCAATGGAGGGAATAGCGTCATTCATTTGTGCAACAGCCTTTCTTGAGTTGTTGAGAGTCTGGAGTGTGCACGCTATATTGGCTTGGGCGCGGCAGTAGAGGAACTGATGAGTTTGACTTTGTGAGTACATCAGCTTGAAACCGATCAGACACATCGATTGCCAATTATACCTAGCTCCCAGGTGGGGCGATTCTCGACACAATTAAGCACACTGGCAACTTCCTGTAAGGCTACTTAGATGTCATAGTCGGCAATTGACCCCCCAGCTATAGAGAATTGCTCGCGCTTGATTTGTGCCTCCCGATTTTGTAATTTTCATTGGCCATTACTGAGAACTGATCCAGCAAACACTACCCAGGCTACTTAGATGTCATAGTCGGCAATTGACCCCCCAGCTATAGAGAATTGCTCGCGCTTGATTTGTGCCTCCCAGTTTCGTAATTTTCATTGGCCATAACTGAGAACTAATTCAGCAAACACTACCCAGGCTACTTAGATGTCATAGTCGGCAATTGACCCACCAGCTATAGAGAATTGCTCGCGCTTCATTTGTGCCTCCCAATTTTGTAATTTTCATTGGCCATTACTGAGAACTAATCCAGCAAACACTACCCAGGCTACTTAGATGTCATAGTCGGCAATTGACCCACCAGCTATAGAGAATTGCTCGCGCTTCATTTGTGCCTCCCAATTTTGTAATTTTCATTGGCCATTACTGAGAACTAATCCAGCAAACACTACCCAGGCTACTTAGATGTCATAGTCGGCAATTGACCCACCAGCTATAGAGAATTGCTCGCGCTTCATTTGTGCCTCCCAATTTTGTAATTTTCATTGGCCATAACTGAGAACTAATTCAGCAAACACTACACCTACTACTCAAGTATCATAGTGGCAATTGACCCACCGTTCGAGAAATGCTCAATACAAATCAAACAAACAGGAGACCCGAACCTTTCTGACCAGACAGTTGCTGGTTTCTGATTGAATCGTTGAGAATGTCTCACTCATGAGCTCTTGGGGCCGCAGAAATTACCCCTGCATGCTCCTCAAACGGTAATATGCCCAAAATCCCAATGGGCGATGAGACAGCAGCATCGCCTTTGCTGAGTCCTGTACAAAAGAATTCCTTGAATTTCTAGCTCCCCTGCGTAGTTTCGCTCGCAACCGTTCACCCAGTGACGCTTGCCTCTGCCCCTGCCTATCTATGACGTTTTCTCGCGTAACTGCATAGGCTGTCTGTGATTACTTATCGACCACTTTGAAAAATACTGACTAAAACCCCTCCCGAGAGTGTTGATCTCTAATGTCTCGCAGCCACCATACGTACTTGGAACACATTGATGAGGCTACAGAGCGGCTCGTCACACGCCAGGTAGAGCTTGTACGATTGTCCAGTAATAAAGAGAAAGACACTGGCACAGTGGCCGCGGAGACAGCGGAAATAGCAGCTTGCACTACCTCCATGGTCAGAGCAGTGGAGGACTTGCTGGTGATCTCGCGTAACCTCAAGGAAGCCTGGGTGCTCGGGTATGTTCAAAGACAGCGTGAGCAACAACAGCAAGGGGAGGCACCAGACGATGAGCATCGACTACGGGCTGCTCAAAAGATGGTCAAAGTGCTACGCAATGAGCATTGAGCTGGCTCAATGTTGAATATTTATGTATTTTTAAAGACTGAACGGTTGTTGTTGAGTTTGTAGAGTGGAGTTATCGAGTGTGGTGGTTAATGATATGACGTCATGGCGATCCTGGGTCTGGACTCAAAAGCCGTTGTAGCTCGCTTGGAACTGATATTAGTGACGCTGCTTTACCTTCAAACACTCCAGCCCGTTTAACACTCTGCCCGTTTAACACTCTGCCCCTTTAGGAGGATGATGCTGGCTTGGGCCTCGGAGAATAAATAAATAAATAACTAGAAACTTGGCCTGAGGCTAGGCTGAAGCGATGCGGTGCGTATTTTGAACGGCATATCATCCATAATTGGTGCCGGAATCGAATGCCTTCGCTGCAGCCGTGGGGGCGACGAGTTTGGTGTGCTCTCGAAAACAGGTGATGGCATAGAATGCGGTGGTGTTTGTATTTGAGTTTGCCCAGGTTCAGCTTGTGCTGAACGCAACTTGATGATCCTCCTGTTGGGTTTATGCCGAGGCGGTGGCATAGAAGGTGGTGCCGCAACGGGAGGCACAGACATTTCTGGGGCGAACGGATCAGCGAGTTTGTCCCGGGACTCGGGAGGGGGACTGAGCTCGAGTAGGTCCTGGACAGAAATTTGATTTTGGCCTGCTTGATTTCTTTCACGAGGCCTTAAACATACACGTGAAGGGATTGAGTGCTTGACTGTTGCTCCCAAGCTAAGGGAATCATAGGGCCGGCACACCCGTTTGTGCACTTTGAGGCCTAGCTCCAAGAATTTTGTGTGCTTTGTGTATTGATGAAACGCCCTACGTGCTCCAAATGTCGGGTCTGGGAACTCCGCAGAGGGCGATGAGGCTTTGAACACCGCTTCGGGCACATCTTCCTGGAACGTTGCTGCCAATGCAGTTTTGATTGTACCATCAATGAGTCCAGAAACGCCCGGTATCACATCGAGACTAGAGGTTGCGCAAACCGATTTCACGGGATCGTTGCGAAACGTGATCACCACACCTCGCTTTGTATAAATGACATCGACGAGAGTATCGAGCTGTACTTGATACAAACGGATAACAAACGGCAATAAGAGCCCCGAGTGCGCTCCCACCATTGCTGGCCGGACAAATTGAGGGAAACAATCTTGCGCACCCAATATCGTCTTGAGCTGGTTCGCCTGTACTCTGGACTTGAGGGTGAGCTGAGCCTCACCGGCATACTTTAGCTTGAATACCAGGTGGACACGTTGTACGCCCACCTCAGGGAGGGAGTGCAGAACGAGTTGAGGCGGGGTATCACCGAAATCAATGTCTATAACCTTGAGTGGCTCAGAAACCTCGGGGGGCTGCTTTGATTTGGCAATCGATTGGGTCATTGTTTCTTTACAGGTTTCATAAAGCTCATTTGTGTTGAAGAACTTCCAACTGAACCTGAATGCCATTCAAGTGGTGGGCAAGCAGCTAAGGCAAGGCAGGCAGGGCGAGAAGGTGGGGTGAGTGGCGGTGAGAGTGCGGTGAGAGTGGCGACACTGGTGGGATGAGGGTGGGATAAGAGTGGAGTGATGGTGGAGTGAAGGTGGGATAAGAGTGGGATAAGAGTGGCGACACTGGTGGCGGTGAAAGTGGGTGACCCAAGTGGGCGAGCGGCAACTGATCCCACCTCAAGTGGGGGTACGCGGCCACCAAAGATAAACCACACCCAAGACCAGAGAGAAACCGTTTTAACAATTGCCATTTCCACATACAACCCCTGGACATATCTCGTACATCCAAAGGCCCATTAACACAGCATCATTAGCACCTTCCACGCCCTCCTCAAATAAATAAACTAAAGATACTTTTTACTCAAAGCCACAACTTTTTGGTCAAAGGATATGCCCTTGATGGGTGTATTCAGCTGATAAAAAGGGTTCATAAGTGCCTTGACGTATAAATCATAGACATCCAGGAAAAATTGACGGATCGCTTCGTCGTTCTTTGTTTCGTGGAGGAGTATAAAACGAATCCCCCCTCCAGTTACAAACGCACTAATGATATAATTGTAGTAAACATCGACATTCTTGAGATAGAGATTAGGGGACTGCTGCTGCAGGTCGTCCACTAGGTCTAGAGACGCGTGAGCTATGAACGGATTGAGCTCGCTCATCGCCTGTGAAAAGTTGGCAAGCCCGCTGTTGCCTTGGCGCGAAGTACCAAACTCAAGCTGGTATATAGGGTTATCTGTGCGGTCAATGATGGCCAAGTAGTAGGACATGACTAATAATTTCAAAGTGGATAGCTATATAGATGTAGAGGATGTAGGGTAGAGACTCGCCTAATCTTTAGAATTAGCTACGTAGAAGCGCGTTAGGTGCGCACAGGTCGAATTGACCTGAATTTTAAACTACACAAAAAAAAAAAAAAAAGGGTAGAGGATGTAGAGGATAGAGGATTCGGCATTGTAAAGACTACAGAAGGTGATAATAGTCTATATAGATAATGGATGGGTTATAGGTGAGCTGGATGGGTGAGCTGGATGGGTGAGCTGGCTAGGCTAGGTGAGCAACTTCCTCCAGCGCTATCCCCAGTAGATCTCCCTATGGGTTGCCTCGCCATGTGCCAAGAAATAAAATAATAAACTACAAAATTAAGCTACAAGACTACCCTCACTACTGCTCCATCGCACTAGCGGATCGGTGTACTGCGCCAGTAACTGGGCGCTCTCGCTCTCGTTGGAGCTCCTACTCCAGGTAGGTGAGTGGCGGGTATGTGAAGGAGTCAGGTTGTCATAAACAACGGCGTTTTGTCTACTGAGACGTTTGCTGCTTTTCGACGCGGGACTGGCGGATTTGGCCACCCACGAGGAATTGATGTGCTCACCGCCCGAACTAAAGTCAAATTCGTTATCATGCTGCTGCTGCTGGCGCTGTCGTTGTTGCAGCATTTGCTGGCGCTGAGCAGCTATCAGATTAGCACGCGAGCGGTGAACTGAGATTGGTGGGGTTTGACGAAGCGGTGAGCTGCGAGATGGGGAGTTTGCCGTTTGCCGTGGTGTGATCTGGAGAGGCGGAACGTCCTCCTGCGATCTCATTGGACGAGGCCCCGATACTTTGCGCCGAGGAGGCGATGGCGTGATGGTGCGAAGCTTGGTAGACGGCATGATTGGCTGCGAGGCCGGCCTTGAGGGCCGCACCCTTGTTGATGTGGTGCGCGTGGGAACATGAGGAGGAGGCATGGGCGGCAAAGGCGATGGCTCAGTATTAGTGCGGAGCGTAGAGCCAGTATTGTCCTCCTGATCGCTGGCGGCAAAGCAGTCTGACGTGCAAGACTCGTATACTCCGTGTGCGAGCTCCTCGGAATAGACGCTTGAATCGTCTGATTCCTGATAATTGACGTACCGATCCTCTTCCTCAAGTTCGCGGAGTTTAGCTTCACGGTCCTTGACTACACGTGAGGCAACCATTCTCTGAAGATATGAGCCCCATGCATTCACAAAGTCGAGTGCATCTTCAATATCGATTGGCTCCTCTTGGTCTTCGCGAGAGTATTCGTGGTCGCGGACAGACCGAGCGTGTTGTTCAGAATAGCCAGTAGCAGCAGCAGTGCTGGGGCCAGCCCCATCAGTAGATCTTGGCTCTCGCTTCCGGGTGCTTCGCGAGGGCACAAGCTCCGGCAAATCATCGAAATCATCATATTCTGTCTCTGAGACCTGGTTAAGCTGGTTTCCAACCTCGGGAGGGTCAGGCAAAACAAGAGAAGCCTTTGTGGATGCAGAAGGCCGCTTGGAGGCACGACGGGGCAGCTCCTTGTGTCCGATCGGTACAGAAATGACGGCATTGTGAGGGTGCTGAGATGTTTGAATATTGAAAGTATGATTTTTGCCCCTTTCTGCAGCAGCAAGTGCTTGCGCGCCATGCATGGCATCGAACGGCGCCGAGACACCATAATTCACGACTTTTGGGTGGCGCTTCAAGAGATCCTTGGTTTTGATGCGGTACTGGTAGCTTGAGGTGGAGGCATTCAGCAGATATGAGCGCTTGCGGGCGAAATTCTGGTGGCGGAACAGGACAGGAGACTTGCGACGAAGGCGCATCCTCATTCTCATGCGGGCAAAGACATAGCGAATGTACTGAAGGGGCCCCAACTTGAATGCATTCGAGCGGTTCAGGGAAGTTGGTCCTCTCGGCACTTGTTCGGCCAGCGTTACGGGTGGGTGCTGGCTCACTCTAAAAGAGCGGATGCTGGGTTTGCGCTCAAAGGACAGCGCGCGTGCGATATGCGAGGTATCCTTGTGTTCACTAAAGTCGCAGCCACTCACGATATAATTACCATTTACACGCTGTGACCGAAGACTTCGAGCCTCGGAGATGGTTCCTCTGTGGTGCTGGGCTTGAGCCTGAGCCTGAGCCTGAGCCTGGGCCCGAGCCTGAGCCTGAGCCTGGTGTGCCTGCTGGACCGGGGAAGGTGCGTACTGAACACCCCGCACGCCTCTAGCGGGACGCTTTCTGGACATGAATGAATGACTGTGTGTGAGAGGTTTGCAAAAACAAGGCGATCGCGCTGCATATATTTGAGGAGGCAGGGTCCAGCCATTTTAGGCAGGTGACCAGCCACTGCCGAAATTATTCAATTGGGGGGCAGGTTGGAAAGGTTGGGAGGTTGATTAGATAGAACAAAGTAAATTAAATTATGGCTTTTGATTATATTCTGATTCTTGGGTTGCTCAATCTGGGTTTTGCATATGCATCGAGAGGCTACTTGCCAAAAGAGTTTAAACTAGTGACGGTACGGTGAGGAAGGGTGACGCTGCGAGTGACGTCAAGGGTGATTATGACGTTGAGGGTGACGATGGTGTACAAGTGGTTCCATAGGTGGCTCCACAGTGGGAGCAGTGAGGGTCGAGTGGGTCGAGCAGTGTACCAAGCAGTGAGTATTCCGGTAAACTTTCCTAATGATCCTTGAAACAGTCTAGCCTAACCATATCCATCTAAATCCAATATAACTTATTAGCCATTAACCGCCACTTTTTGATAGTGTTGAGACATTGTAAATATAGCACTCAATTTAATTAGCCACCAAGACCCGCACCAAAATCAAGCAAAAGTCAAGCTGTCTTTAGCAGTTAAGCTGAGCCTTCTGAGCCTCCTAACCCTTTCTCTTTATTATTTCATATTCAAGTCCCAAGGGCAGGGCAGGGCCTAAATTCTGTTGCCACAGCCTCCCAACGACCCTGCCCCTTTATTAACTAATCACAGCCTGCGTCAGCCTCCAATGGCCATCTACAGTATCAGCCAGCTTCTTGATCTGGCTCATTCGCCGCTTGTAAAGGCGCCTGAAGGCATTGATGCCATTGATTTCAAAATGTTCACTGTCACACAACGCCCAGGCCCTAACCACACGCAACGAGAACACAAACAGCGTAGCAGGAACCCCAACAGCTGGAAGAAACCCGCATGGGATACCCAAGGCATGGAGCTAGCGGCCCCAAAGCAGCCAGAGACTCAGGTTAAAGATACGCCTACCGGTACAAAGAGTCCCTCCCGCCCAAATGTGGAGTTATGGGAAGGCAACTTTGCATCGTTCCAAAAGAAGGATGGATCGAGTCGTTTCAGCTCATTGTTTGGACCCAACAGTGTAAATCCTGGTTCTGGAAATGGGTCTGGCACCGCTCAGCCAGGACTCGGGCAGTCTCCAGCCCCCGGCCAGGGACATGCTCCCGCCAACAAATCTCTTTTGGGAATGCTCAGTAAAGAGCCACTCGATTCGATGGGATCTATCCAGTCATCTTTACCACAAGCAGGGCCTGCGCTTCCACCGTTTGGACTTTTCGGGTCTCCAGAGGCGGGTGGTGGTGCCCAGTTACCGTCAGGGCCCCCTGGCATTGATTCGCCTCGCAATGCTCCACCGGGCCTCAGCTTCCCAGGCAGCCAGATGAGCGGCCATCTAGGAAGCCAAATAGGCTCACACAAGGGCCCCCAAGCTAGATCTCAAAGTCCTCAAATGGGAGGGTCTCAAGTCATGGGCTCACAAACTAATCCCGCTCATGCAAAACACCCCAGTGCTCCTCCTGGATTTTCACAAACTCAAGGACAAGGTCCGGGTCAGTCTCAAAATGTCACAGGCTCGCATAGCGGTCCCTCAGGTGGGCCCCCCACTGGCCCACAAGGCGGGCCTCCTGGCTTGTCAATGATGTTTGGTTCACCCAATCAGACTCCATCCCGAAACTCAAACGAGCCTAAAGACGTCTCAACGAATGATCTTGCCTTTTTCAATAGTTTGCTCACCCGTTCCGGGCCCACTGGACCCAGCCAAGGTACGGGTCCTGCAGCGATGTCTGGCCCTCCGGGGCTTTCAATGCCGCCATCCAGCCATCATTTCGGCCACACTCGTCCTGCGGGACCTCCAGGATACCCATCCAACCCGTCAACCCCTCACTCCAACAGACCCCAGGGACTCCAGGGACAGACAAATGGCTCACCCGCACCAAAGGGGTTTCCACCGGTACCAGAAATGATGCCTTCAGGGGTATTCCCTGGGTTTTATCCGTACCCTCCCCAGCACTCACCGCAGCAGCAGCAGCAGCCCCCCCGTGCGTTTACTCAACAGCAACCTCCTCCAGGCTGGCAGCGTCAATAGCACTGTAGTTTTTATATTTTTTTCTACAATAGTTAACTTTTGCTCCAAGGCATGTGTGGGTCCCAATGTCTGAGTCCCAATGTGTGAGGCTTGCATATGTGGGTCCGTTTATCAGCAGCCAACTGTATTCAAGCGGTACTGTTGGAAATCGACCGATGGGACTAAAATATTAATACTATTAACTATATACTCTAGTTCTCGGTGGCAGCAGTAAGGATATCAGAGTCACCAGCGTCGAGAATGGTCAAGACACCAACGCGGAAAAGCTTACCGCAGGCAGTGCCGAGCTCGTTGTTGCTTCCGTTAAAGTGGTGAACGGGGGTGGAAGAAAGCATGGCGTAGTAGTCGAGCTCAGACTGGCGAAGACGGGGGGTGTTGGCAGCGACGATAACGAGCTTGGCCTGACCCTTACGGAGAGCCTTCAAGGTAGACTTATAGCCGAGGGTGTACTTACCCGAGCGGATAGCAAGGGCGAGCTTGGAGTTAATAGTATCGGAAGATTTCTTGGATTTAGGGGCCATCTCTGCTTTTGTTAATGCTCCGGCAATAAGGTAAAGAACTGTGGTGATGAGTGGGTGTTTATTTATTTGATGAAAGCCCTAAATTTTTCACTCGATGCTGACACATTAGGGCGTAGGGAAGAACCGTTTGGTGAATACTGGTGAGCAGCAGAGGGTAGGAGGGAAAAATTTGTAGAAGTAATACAATTCAAGATTGATTGAGCTTATAAAAGTCTCACACTCAACCACTATTCTTGCAATGGCTCTGTAAACGAGATACCCGACCCCAGTGCCGGATTAGTAATACAACAAGGGCTTCATAACCCACTCGACACACCCACTCACCAACCACAGGGTACTGCTATCCAACATGAAGCTCGAAATCGACTCCTTTGGTGGTACTAAGATCTACCCCGGCCGTGGCCGCGTTTTCGTCCGTGGTGATGCCAAGATTTTCCGCTTCTTCAGCACCAAATCCCGCTCCCTTTTCAACCAGCGCAAGAACCCCCGTCGTATTGCCTGGACTGTGCTTTACCGTCGCCAGCACCGCAAGGGTACTGTTGAGGAGACCAAGCGCCGTAAGGGCCGCAAGGCCGTCAAGAGCCAGCGTGGCGTCGTTGGTGCCTCTCTCGAGAAGATCCGTGAGGTCCGTAATGCCAAGCCTGAGGTCCGCAAGGCCGAGCGCCAAAAGTACATTGAGAAGGCTAAGGAGTCCAAGAAGGCCCAGGAGGAGAAGCGTAAGGCTAACCGTGCTTCTCGCCAGGCTGCTCCCGCTGCCAAGGTCCAGTCTAAGGGCCGTTAAGGTAGATAGCATATAAATTATAATTGGCTTAATTGGTGAGGCGGAATGATATATGATAAGGTGGAGTATTGTGGAGAGCTATGGATATAATGCCATTACACGCGTTTCTTTGCATGTATGGGCTCTGTTACTGTGCATCTGGTCGCGCATCAAAACTTACTCTGACTACTCTCTACAATACATTCAATACATACATATCAACACCTTGGACCAGGAGTTCACCATCTACCCTTGTTACTGTAGCTGTACATAATTTCCGGGGAAAACACCCTGGACGCCATTCAAGACACCTGTCCACCATCCGTTTGCATCGGTCTTTTGAATGATCTGAATCTTATCGCCAGCTTTGAATGATAAATCTCCTGCTGCCTGAGCATCATAATCGTATAGTGCGGTACAATATTCAGCGGCCGGAGCGGTGGCCGGGGCAGGTGGCGAATACACTTGCTTCTCATTGGGGTAGACATGAGCAGCGGGGGCAGCGGCTGCAGGAGCGCCATATGCAGCGACAGGTGCAGCAGTGTAAGCCTGTGGAGCCTGTGGAGCCTGTGGAGCAGCCTGAGCCTGAGCATAAATAGGCTGACCATTAGCATCATAATACTGAGCCTGAGCATAAATAGGTTGGCCATTGGCATCATAGTACTGAGGCTGGCCCGCCTGAGCAGCAGGTTGCCCGGGATAGGATGGCAGCTGGTCGGTTTGTGGGGAGCCTGCAGCCCCCTCAGCCGCTTCGTCCGCTTTGCCGAACCGTTTCTTGGTGTGCTCGAGCTTCTTCTTTGCGAGACCCATTTTGAAATGGGTAATACCAATTTCCTCGGTTTTCTCCTTGATATCGCCGCGCTTGAGCTCAAACTGCTGTACAATGTCCTGGGTAAGAGTAAAGTACGGGATCTTCATCTCTTCCATGTGCATAAACAGAGTGTAGAAAATATTTAGCTGCATGTAGTAGAGCGACTCAAATAGAGGCTTGATAAAAGTGCCCTCGAGCCTAAACAGTTTGGGCAGCTCGTCCTTGAGGAGTTCGTTGTAATACCTAAACTCTTCGCTGGCCATCTCAACGTCATTTTCCGCTTTGTAGAGCTTCTCCTCCTCCTTGACGGAGCGCTCTTTTTTGTCTTGGTACTTTTTAAGGGTCCCGTTATGCCTATCAAGGTCGAGCTGCTTGTGGTCGCGCTTGACCATCATTTTGCGGATACTCTTGATGATCACAAGTAGTTCGTCTGCAGGCGAGAGAATCTTGGACTGGATAAGCTCCAGCTCGGGCTTGATGCTGGCCTGGAGCTCGTTCACAAGGTCCCGGTACTGCTCGCAGGCTTCAATGCCCTCAGGGTTGCCTTCCGGCTTGGTGCTATCCGGGTCGCTCATGGCGCCGCTGATGGGCTTGAAGATCTGCTCAATCGCAGTGCTGAAATCGTACTGGTGCTGCAACATCCCGCTGATAGCCTGCCAGTACCGCTTGGCCTCTTCATGCAGCTTCTTGGTCTGGGCCTCGATGGCGTTAAATCGACGCTCGGCATCGATGTACATGGGATCCTTGGTGACAGCTCCCATGTTGAACCGCTGCTTGAGGTTCTGCGGCGTGCGCGTGATCCCTTTCTGAATACCTTTCCACGACATTGCGATACGGTCAGGAGGCTGCGCAAGTGTGTGGAGTGACTACGTAATCAATCGAGCCAAGATGAGTATTTGAGATTCGCAATCAAACAGGGTATGAGTAAGAAAGTGTAAGGAAGAGGTAACCCGGGGCAACGGAGGACCCTGGTTCTTGCGTACAAGTAGTGAGTAGGGTAATTGGTAGCAGGGTGAGTAGTTCGGAGTAAGTAAAGAGGAGTAAGTAACCAGGAGTAACGAGGGAAGGATCAGGAAGGACTAGAGGATTCCGAGGTTGAGTGAAGAAGGTTGATATCTACGTACTAAGTTTAGTCTAGTAAGTAGGGTGAATTTGGGTGATTTGGGTGCTTTTGAGCTCACAAATAGGTCTTACGCCACAGCCAACAAGTCTTTAACTCATAACGAGAGTGACTTGGGACAGGCGCGCCTCAATGAGCGAATCTCTCAATAACGATAACCGATAATATCAGGACCGCAAATTCCTCAATAACCGACAACCGACAATTCCTCCACATACCAAATCTTCCATAAATCTCAAACCTTCCTGTACCCCAGGAATTTTGAACCTGAAGATAACAGTGCCTCTGGCTAATCCCCAAGTCACTTTATTGATCGTTTACTGAATTAGGATCTCTCATGACTGCGCATAGTCTATCTGAACGCTTAGGTCCCTGGTCTCCCCTCTACTGCTTTGTCTGCAGTCAAGACACATAGCTCTGGATGTCTCGCCAGTTGTACTTGCATGGCAGGATGAGCCTTTGCCTAGAGCACAGGAGCCATTAATCAAACTACCGGGTCATTGCTGCAAGGCCGTGAGAAAACTCATGCACATGGCGTGTCTGTCAAACAAAGTTGACTAGATAAGCTTTAGCAGGTGTTTACTGGTATGCTAGAAGGTGAAGATAGGGTTAAAGGCGGCATATTCTATATCAAAGACGCCAGTACCGGCAGATTTGCTAATGTGTACTTGAAGTCAATCACGAATGTAACCTGCATACAACGTGCATATAGACATAAAAGGCCCTTAACGAATGCTTAGCGACATAACAATCAGGTTCATCACTGGTGGAAAATTGCAACCGATTTGAGTGAATCTGATTGATTTAAAGACGCTCATGCGAATACCACATGTTACAAGAGTTACTTGGCCGGTACAATGTGAGTGATACAAAAAGCACTTTATTGCACTTATCCTATAGATGGTAAAGCATTAATTCGAGCAGTCCAGGCGCGAATACCCTTCAATCTCAGAGGTCAAGTACTTCGATCTTTTCGAATAAAGCATAGGATGTGTCAAGCTTATAAGAAAATATAGACAAAGAGCGGCACAGCCACCACCCATAGTTAAAACATAAGCAGAATATTTATTAAATACTACCCACTCGAAGGATAATACCATTAGAGGATTGGCTATTCTACTGACGACGCCACATTTTGAAAATAACATAACAATACTGCATACACTTATCGTGGTGGCCTAAAAGTATGGGTGGTGGCCTAAGAATCTCAGAGCATGCTCTTATGGGTGTTGGTTCAGTCGACAACTCTTCAGTTACTTCATTATAACGCCAACAAGGATCACGTGTGGTGCATGCTAGCTACCTGAATTTGATCAAACTTCTGGTTTATGTCGGTGACGAAATTGCACTTATTAGGATTGATATAGAGCCCATAGTCGTTAAGAGCGCGGAGAACTTGCTGCACATGTTGGATGTGTTGTGCCGGGGTATCGCTATAAATGACAATATCATCGATGTAAACATACACGAAATCACCGAGAAACTTCTGTAGGACGCAATTCATCACCCGCTGGAAGAAACCCGGGGGGGTCTTGAGACCAAAAGGCATGACCGTCCACTCGGAGCGGCCAAGGGCGTCACGAACGCGGTCTTATACCGATCCTCAGGTTTGATGGGGATTTGATGATAGCCCGACATTAGGTCCAATGTGGTGAACACCTTGTTAGGTCCCAAGCGCGAGAGTATTGTCTCCAACAACGCTAGTTCGTAACCCAGGTCCAAGGTATCCTCGTTAACCGGTCGATAATCAATGACCATTCGATAAGAATCAGGCTTCTTCGGCACAAAGAACACGGGCGCCGCGTAGGGGGACGACGACGGCACAATCTTGCCTTCATCGAGTAACTGGTGGACGACATAAATTAATAGGACCTCGCTGCTATCCATGTCTTTGAACCCTACCGACGACGTCACCCAGTCCGAGGCCCGCGCCGCCCGTCACTCTTGCCGCCAGGGCGACAACATCTCGCCTAAGAGCCCCCCGCCCGATGACGATGTTTCACCCGGAACCGCCAATGGAATCAATTCTGGCGCCCAATCGTCCTTTGCCGCTGCCGCGCTCCAGAAACGCACTCGACGCGAATCCGACCCGTCGGCTCAATCCTCCTCGCGTATCCGGATCTCCTATCGTGAGCGTTCCCCCGCCCGGACCACTCGTCCCAAAGCCGACGCCAGAGGCTCAAGAGCGCCCATCCCTTCCCTGTCAAGTCGCAGCGTCTACGCCCCAAGGACCTGACCCCGTACACCGAGGCCATGCTCTCCACGCAGTCCCTAGCACAGTGGCTCGATACTCAGACATCCCGTCTTTTGGAAGGAAGTCCTGAACAGGAGTGGGGCCGCTACATTCTGGACCGGTGCCAGTGTCGCTCAATGGGCCCAGACCTATATCCGAGAGCAAAACGTCGCTCTCGCTGGCACACCACCCTCGTATGACTGGCCGACCCTAAAGCAAGCTCTCACGCACCGTTTCAATTTGGCAAATCGGACACGGGCGACCTTGGACGCACTCAATGAACAGCCGGAGGCCAGCACCCGTGAGAAATACCCGCCTTTCAAGTCGGTGGCATTCACCCGTATGATCTTGATTGACGGGCTGGAAAATCGCACTGACAGTCAACGCGCGGAGCTCCTGCTCGAGGGTTTCACGGGACCAGCACGCTTGCGCCTGCGCCTCCTCGTCGGCAACCCCAAACACTTGAGTTCATGAAAGAGCCTACTTGTACTACTAGTCTTAAAGGCGGCCCCTTTAGGGGCCGCCGTCAAAAAGAAGACTACTACTAGTATAAAGGCGGCCCCAGAGAACGTGGGAGTAGTAGTACTTGCCTATAAAGACGGTGGCACCTGGCGGCGCCACCTAGGGAACTGTTCCGATGTTTGGTCGACTTGGGAGACCTCACCGCCCCCGGTACGGCGTTGGTTAACGCTGTCACCCCTGCACGCTCATCCGGTGATCGGCATGATAGCCGTGATTCTGGCCGCTAACCCCGTTTAACCCAGCGGTTGACACGTTCATCCCCGGACGACACCCTCGCTGCTGGCATTGTAAGGGTAATCATTGGAACCGTGACTGTCCGCGCGCGCCAAGAAAAGAATAGTGGTAGCAACTGTGTCATCCTTACTACAAGTAACTGTACGGTCAGAATCCTTCGCTCCCATCGATGCAATCCCCCGGTTGACGGCCTGGGCTTGCCCTGCTATCGAATGCCGCTTAGGTGAATCCGTGTATGTAGCCCTTGTAGATACTGGCTCGCCAGTCAATCTGATCCAAACACAGTTAGCTGCCCGCTTGAACTTGATTCGCCACGCAGTCGAACCGTTATATCTGGGCTCTGGTCTGGATCCAAGTACCGCCGTGAGAGTAGACAGCGCGGTAGTCCTGGCATTGCATGGACGTCAACATACCTTATTGCTGGTTCCGTTTCGACGCTATCCTGGGCCAACCCTACGTCAACTCGCAACCTATGATTCCCACTGCCGACTTCACGGCGTGCGAGATTCCAGCAACGTCGTTGTACACCCTGTTGTCATCGCTGCCTCGACCCCTTCAAGGCGTGGCTACCTCGAGCAATGCCATCCCGCTCCCCCCTCTCGTCGTTTAGGGTCTGCAGAAGAGCCCGCTGTTAACTCTTCTCGCACTGTTGTGATTTTTGCTGAACAAAGATCACGTGACAGCTTACTAATATTTATTTCTTACCTAATAATTCAATTCATAGTTTAGAGGCTACAGCTCTGCTCTGCTCGCGCAGGTTCATCCAGCTAGCCCAGGCAGATAGCGACTTCCCTTATGGACCAGCCATTTTATGATAAACTCTACCAATTGCTTTTCCCTTTGGGAGGCGCCTCGGCCTGGCACCGCTAGTGTTTGAAAAGGAGACGTACTTTATGATTGAACCGAGTACTGCATGCGAGAGGTCCCGCTTTCCTGTAGGTAATGGTTATACAAACCTGTCCAAGAACGGGCTGTCCTGACGGCAGCTCTATCCTGACCTTGGAAGCGGTCACGCCCTGCTTCGCCTTCCACGGTTGTTGATCTCCCCATAGGTACTGAACCACTGTACATTCAAACATTGAGTGTGTGAGCGATTCCAGCGATTGCCGACATAGGGCACAGCTTGTATATTTGTAGAGAGCGACGTCCGAGCGCGCAAGGTATTCTGCTCCTGTTCGGTCGGCCAGGGGTATGAGGCGCCACGATTGAGGTCACAGACTGGGCTATCCAGTAATAGGTTTTACCATGTGGCTAAATCCCGATCCTCGCGCGTTCTCAAAAGATGAGACCTTGACATGAACTGTTTGGTCACGTTCAACTTTGAGCGCGAGGCGTCTCAGTAAAAGCGGTCAAGTCAGCTACAGAGCTGGGCTCCGTCCTCAAAGGCCACTACTGAAACTCATTCGGTCCAGACCATCTGGTCGGGCGAGGCTTGAGGTGCTTTAGATGTCCATTCACGAGAACTCGGGCCTTGGTATCTTTCAGAGAGGCTTTTGTCATTTTAATAAAGTACGCAAACTGATTTTCTTCATTACCGCGTACATGTACTGACTGGCTGGACGATATCCCTGAGCTACAAGGCGGGCTTGTGGAGTCTTCCCTCGATCATGTCCTCCAGAGTAGAAACCCATTGGCATCCCATTTTGTGGGTGTTTGGTAGTTTGTTCCCTGGAATTTTTGTCTTAATGAAAGTTTTTAGGGTTGAGAGTCGGTTCCGTACGGAGCTTATACCGATTTGCTGCAAAAGCTTGCGCGTCAACCAACGCATTCAACCAGATGCCTCAGGTTAACACTAGGCGGCTCATAAAGTGCCACTGATAGTATATGACCAGCCGGTAGATGCCATGCCAGAAGTTAGCCATTGTACGATGCCATTCCTGCCGGTCAGAGAGTCCAGCCTCACTCGGGAAGCTGTTATAGAGATCCTCATAATCGATAGGTGCTGGCGGGAGTAACCTCGTTCCTCAGCCAGAGACGCAGACGCCAACAGTCGGACAATCAAACAGTGCTCAAGGGACTCACGGTCCTCACAGAGGGAACAATTGGTACCACGATAGGCACATCCCTTTAGGCGCGATATATAGGACTGCTGATAACGACCAACGAGTTAAAGCATTAGGCGCCAAGTGTAGGTTGCAGTGGCCTCTGACTTTTGGAGAGAAGCTAAGCCTTCCCAGAACGAGAGCGAGTACTCTATAATGGGCCAATAACCTTTAGTTCATTAGCTGTGGCAGGAGCTCTTCTGGAACAGGGTAGCCAGCGGGGACTACTAGACCGCAGGATTCGAGACGACCTGCAGGAGTAAGCTTGAGAGTAGCAGCACGTACCTGGGGCACTGCATCCTGAAAGGAGTGAACAGTGAGGCAATTACCCTTGCGGTTAGACGCGACGATTCTTCAAACGGGTAAACAATCCAGTAGGGTCGTTACCTGACACTAACAGCCGCAGAGGGGCAGGAAGATGGATGGCATTAGAATAGCGCCGCTTGTGAATGGGATTCAAGCTCGACAGTCGGTCCAAGGCTTCTTGACAGTACGGTTGATACTCTTTGGGAGTGTGAGATCTGTGAGTACGGGGTACAGCAGCTTTAGAATTGTAGTATCTTATAAACCCACTGTATATGTAAACCTTACGACATTCAGTGAAGTTGTCTCGAGGATGAGCAAACAAGGTCGCCGCCTCTTGATGGCGCGCCAAGACATCTGGAATTGGGTTGCCAAAGGGCATTGAGGTAACCTGGGCTGTAGTGAAGAACTACAGCGGTGAACTCGCACGGTATCGAGTGACTCACGCTCTAACCGCCGCAATGAGGATCAAAACCGTGGACGGCCTCGTGACCGACACCAAAACAACACCAGAGCTTCTGAGCTCCGTCCGAGGGCTCTCTCTTGCCTCTAAATCTCTCAATAAACCTATATAGTTTTAATTTCCTACTACACACCAATATACGTCGACCAAGCGATAAAGTGATTCCCCTTTAAGTGATTCCCTTATCATCGATGTCCTCGCTTCCGAGCCTCGCGTGGCTACCAACGCTGCACGAGTTTGGCGTTCATCCGTCTTGTCAACGTCTTGCTGTTCGCGATAACCTTTGGTGGGGCTCAGCCTCTCAAGACTGCCTATGAGTCCCCCCTACAGTTGTCGAGACTGGACTTTCGCCCTATGTAATTGGCGTATCGTATGGCTTTCAGCGTTTACCTCTGACTTTTAGCATTTCATCTGGTTGTTTCCTGATTGATTCCGGGTATAACACAGTATGTTCTGGTGACCTTGCTTGGGCCCAACATATCCGTCCTCTTGATCCTTCTTACCGAGTACAATGTGCATGCTCTGATCGCAAACATACTGTCTAACCTCACTCTACTAGTAGTATCTCAAAAATGTGATCTTGCGCTTAATACCCGAGCCAGTAGTCGTGCGATCACGTCTCACCCGAATGGAGCTCTGGCGCTCCGGAGACATGGCAGTCTGAGGGAAAATTAGGCTATCCATATGGAGCAGAGACTGTACCCGGGGCAAGTCAAGGTAATTAATCTTGCATGAGCCCAACGTGTGGCCGTTTTATCCACTTGACAGGAATATGGTTTACGTGGCTGCTGGCCTTTTTGCTAAGTTGTAGGAATAGCAATAAGATGATACCAGCTGTGGCCCAATAAACAAGTAAAGACTAACGAGGGAGCTTTGATATGCGTCACCTTTGATTTTGTAGCCACGGGAGAAACACCAGATGTATTCGATCAGATTGCATTTCGTCTCTGATTATGGTTCGGGTCATGGAAAATAGTGATTGTGCGGGCTACTCTGGTATTTTTGGTAAAGTAAGAGCACAGTTAAGCACCTTTTTGAGTCTTTGCATAGGTCCATCAAGAAGCAAAGCGCACGGTGGTTGGTGGAAACTGGTGGGTACTTCTTTGAGAATAGCGACGCAGGATTCGTCACGAAATGGAACAGAGGAGTTTTAGCGCTACTATGAGTACCATTGAGCTGCCACGAGGGGAGCTCAGCAAAAAGGAAGGAACCATGGCTGGGAGCAGTATCCATAACCGCTTGGCACAGTACGTCAAAGTGTGTAAGGGGCACAGTCGTACAGCATTGACTCAATGGTGTCGCGATGCTGCTGGATCAGCGACCAAAGGCCAGGAATCTTCCCGGAAGCATACAGAAAGAGTTGCTCAGAGTAGTGGTCCAAATCCGCCTGAAACAGCCTTTTAGATGAATCCAAGATGGCAAAGTGATGAAACTCATCAAGGAAATGGCCGGGTCCGGGGTAGATACAGGAATGAGTCAACCCGTAGACTCGAGTCAATGGGCCTTGGTTGGCGAGCCTGGGATAAGAAACTGGTTACAGAGCTGGGCTCAGGAGCGAGAGTATTAGCTGTCGGCGCAGATGGCTCAGGCAACCCTGCGCAATCCATCCAGCATGAGTATAGGGGCGACGTTGGTAAGATTCAGGGGACCAAGGGTCGACTGTCGAGCTTTGTTACAATGCTGTACATCGACAGGGCCCGAGCCGGCACCTCGATAGCTAGTAGATGCACCGGACGCAGCACGGGAGTCAGTCCCACGGCTTTCACGAGAGTAGCGGGGCGACTATCAAACTTTGCAGATATAGGAGAACACACCTCTAACAGGTGGTCATGGGACCTCTGGAGGCCCATCAGAATAGCGTGGACCTCGGTGTTGAACTCCCGCTGGTAGTCGTTCATTAACTCTTGGATCCTCGTGTTGAAAGACTACTGCTCAGCAGCATTGGACTGCAGGACCTGTTGCACGGGAAGTAAAATCTCAGCATTTTGGGTTAAGGACGTAGAGTCATTAGTAGATTCGACACCATTAGTGGGTTCAAAAGTCAGGAAAAGAGGAAGCGGTGCTAGACTGTGACATGTGAGGATTGCGAGAGGTACCAGCTCCATTTATATGTCTAGTGCAAAAGGGCTGCGCAGTTTCTAGGGTGACCCAGGCCAAGAGATAAGTGAGCCATTCGACCAATAATATCGCCCATCTTTGCATCAAAAATGAAAAGTACCTGCATACTGCGAGGTGTGAGGTTGTTGCATGAGGTCCCGTCTCCAGGGAGATTGGCCAGCGGACCAATAAGAGAGCTTAGATGCGCAACCACACTTTGTGGGTCCTGCAAGCGTGGGGTTAGGGTGTAAATGAGGTTGCGATGTGGGACCGGAACACTGACGAGATCATTGATTTGGCGCTCAAGCGATCGAAAATTTGTGTCCCAGTGTTGCTCGAGATTGGCGACATTTGTTGCAATCACACACACGGGAGAGTGCTTGATCAAACTTCCACAGCCTCATGTTGGCGACCCATGTGCTCACAGATAAAAGTTGCAGCACGATCACTAATATCGCTGAGAATGGAGAGTGCAGTGTTATCATTCTCTTGTATGTAATGGAAGGCTTCAAACAGGCTTTTTTGGTATACTTTGAATGCAGGTCAGTTCGACCGGTGCGCACCTAACGCGCTTCTACATAGCTGGTTTTGAAGCTTAGACAAGTTGCTTCCCGCTATCAAATCTCTCCATAAGGCCGCCCACGGCTGCTGCGTGGGGTGTACTAGTGTTCGAATCCTAGTGTTCGAATCCCAGACAGATAGGGTGAAGGAGTTCACCCACTAGGCCAAGCGACCCAGGTCTGCGCGATCACGTGACAAAATTACAAGCGACCAACTATGTTACGAAAAATTTTCGAAGTTGGTTTTGTAGTGTAGTCGGTTATCACTGCGGATTCTGATTCCGCCAACCCCGGTTCGAATCCGGGCAAGACCTTTTTGGCATCTCGGTCAAGAGTTCACATCTGTGGGCGTAGTACATGGGATTTTATGAGCTCAAAACTTGCCAAGTGCTTGTTCCCGAGCCTTGATATACCAGCATATCTTAATAAAAACACCAGGAGTCACCATAAGTAGCTCAATCACCTTTATAAAATGTCGCAGGCGAAATTGTGGCATGCAGACACCCAGCCTATAAGCACTTACATGTACCCCTCCACACCCAAACTCACCAATGTCACTCAAGTACACTCCTGAATTCATCAGATTTGTTAATAGCTCCCCATCCCCTTACCATGCTGTTCAAAACACCGTTTCTATGCTCAAGCAGCACGATTTCACAGAAATCAGCGAAAAGACCGAATGGAACATCGAGGCAGGCAAAAATTACTATGTTACTCGTAATGGAGGTTCCATCATTGCCTTTAGCGTTGGCGGAAACTGGAAGCCAGGTAATGGCCTCGCGGTGATTGGTGCCCACACCGACTCGCCCACTCTGCGGATCAAGCCCAACAGCAACAAAGGGGTGGCCAACTACCTCAAGATTGGTGTCGAGGCATACGGGGGTGGTCTCTGGCCCACATGGTTTGACCGCGACCTCAGTATAGCCGGACGGGTGTACGTGAACGAAAACGGCCGGCACGTCCCCAAACTGGTCAAAATTGACAAGCCCATTCTGCGGATTCCCACTGTTGCCATTCATTTACACCGTGAGCAGGGAACCAAGCTCGAGTTCAACAAGGAAGACCAGCTCGAGCCTATCTTGGCGCTTGTTGGCGAGAAGTTGAGCCAAGGGTCGGGTTCAGGCCCCGGAGGTGCTCACCACCCCAAATTGGTGAATGCTATTGCCAAGAATCTGGGTGTAGAGGCTGATTCCATTGAGGATTTCGAGCTTGTTCTATTCGACACTCAAGATGCCACCATTGGAGGTCTTGATGATGAGTTTGTTTTCAGTCCTCGCCTCGATAATCTCTGCAGCTCATACTGCGCAGTGCAAGGTCTTATCAATTCTCAAGGATCTGTTGCTTCGGATAATGTTATACGTGCTGTGGCGTTGTTTGACCATGAAGAAGTTGGTAGTGCCAGCGCTCACGGCGCCGCCTCGAACTTCCTCGAAGCAATGATTGTGCGCTTGGCCAATCCCAAGCCGTACGAGGCACTTGCAAACTCATTCTTACTTAGTGCCGATATGGCACATGCTGTTCACCCCAACTACACCTCCAAGCATGAGTCTAACCATCGTCCTGAGATCAATGCTGGCCCCGTTATCAAGATCAATGCCAACCAGCGGTACGCAACAAACTCCCCTGGAATCGTGCTGCTGCGTGAAATTGCCAAGAAAGCGGGCGTTCCCTTGCAGCCATTTGTCGTGCGCAACGACAGCCCTTGTGGCTCGACCATCGGCCCCATCTTGGCTAGCCGGTTGGGTATTCAAACGCTGGATATCGGTAATCCTCAGCTAAGTATGCACAGTATTCGTGAAATGTGTGGAAGTCAGGATATCGAGTATGCAGTTGAGCTGTTTGGAGAGTTCTTGTCGGGATACTCTGGAGTCTGCGAGAGCATTGAGGTTTAGATTAAAGGGCGGGATAAAACATGACCAGACACAACTTGAGAACGACTTGGCTGACGTTTTCAATTGGGTCTTCAATAATCTCAGTGTCTTGTTAGTTATTTGCGTGCTCGTCGGGGAGATCAGCGGCTCGAGAACGACTTGGCTTAACTTTGAATTACTTGCCTCCAACAGCCTCAGTCCAATAGCCTCAGTCTCTAATTAGCTATTCGTGTGCTCGTCCGGAACCGAAGAAACGGTCAATTGAGAGCAGCTGTTTGCCTTTGTCCTCACTCTAACTTCTTTGAAACGCACCAATGGCAATAAGAACTTGACTAGATATTAATTATTCACCTCTTTTTTGTTTAGACTTTGGTAAATCGCTCGCTTACTGGAAGAATAGAGAGTATACAGCGGCTTGTTTCTCTCACTCAATAGAGACTGGTCACACACTTTGAGAACATTTTAGGACCGTTCCAGAGTTTCAGCTATAGCCTTCTCCAAACTCCACTTGGGTTTATAACCCAGATACTTTTTAGCCTTGTCAATATTGTAGTACCTCGTGGCACAGGCAGTACGGACCCTAAACGCAGTGAAGCTCGGCTCTTTGCCCATCAAAGCGCAAGCCCACTGAGACAGGTAGCCGAGACCTACTGCAGCAGTGTATGGAATAACATAATAAGAATCCGGCAGCTGATTATCGTGTTTCCAGATTTGTTTAGCAAATGACCAGAAATAGATGGGAGCGTCGTTTGTGATGAAGAATGCTTGCCCGGCCACATTTGCAGCGTCACCAGAAATGAGCTTGTCTGCTGCCAAAACGTGCGCGTAGGCTACGTTGCCCACATAGGTCACATCAAACAAGTTGCAGTTATCGCCGAGCTGGATCTTATTCTGTCCCTTGGCAGCCATTGTGCGCAGCGAAGGGATCATTTGGCGATCTCCGGGACCAAAAATACCCGCCGGGCGAACGGCGACTGTTTGGAACTCATCAGAATTGGCCTTGAGCACCAAGGTCTCTGCCTGCTGTTTGGTCAGGTTGTAAGCGTCCATGGCCTTTGCTGGGAACGGACAGCGCTCGTCAACGCCGTAGAGATTGTCTCCGTTAAACACCACACCTGCTGAGGAGGTGTACACGAAAAACTTGACTTTGAACTCCTGACAGCACTCAACAAGGGTTTTGGTGCCCTCTACATTAACCTTGTAGTAGACCTGAGGGCCCAATCCGTGTACCGGCGATGCAGAGTGTACTACCACGTGTGGTTTGGAGGCTTCAAGCACTTGCATCACACTGGTTTTATCAGTGAGGTCACCAACATGGACATGGACCCGTTTGGGGTCAAACTTGAACCCGGTTGTGTCTGGTAAAGCGCGTACATCGAGGACATGGATATTCGAGTCAGGGTGGTTCAAGAGAAACTCTTCAATTAGGTTTAATCCAAGGAAACCGCACCCTCCAACGAGAAGATAGTTCATTGTAGGTGGTTGTGGCGTGTGTGGCGGTGATCAGGGCCACTGTGGCGGTGATCAGGGATGGTTTGTGGCGGCGGTCAGAGGTCAAGGGCTGAACGCAATGGAGATATGCGAGAGGTGGTAAAGCTGGACTCAATTACAGCCCGTTAATTACAATACTCTTACCTTTAATCGACATGACCTACGGATCTCACTAGGATACCCTCTATTTTTATTTAATTTAATGCAATGCTACTTCGAGAGTTTTAGAGACTCGCTTTCTGTTGTTTTGGCAGTGGTGGGCTCTGCAACGGGTTCCACAAGCTTTGGGTGGCCGTTTTGCCGGGGTTTGCGGCTTTGCCGGCTCTTTGCGGCTGCCTTGGCAGTTTGCTTCTCACTTGATTTGCTAGCCAAAAATAGCGCGACAAGCCCATCCCAAGCTAATTTGAGTAACAGTGAAAACACTGCAAACAAAAACATTGCTGCAAAAGTGCGGTCAGAAAGATACTCGCTGTACTGAGCGGCCCTGCGTCGGGCCTCTTGTTCTTTACGAAGCTGCGCCTTTGGCTGCGTACGTCTCTTGCGCTCTGATTCCTCAACAATTGGTGCCACAACAGGCTCCTTGTACTGGGGTTTGGCGTGGTAGTCAACATAGTGGGTCGACCACACGTCGCGTTTAGGATCAGGCTCGATGTTCTGAAAAATAGGCTGTGGAACACCAAAAGAGCTGGTGTAGATAATGGTGACGAATGGTGAAGTGAGGCGCGCCAAAATCTTCTCCAAAACAACAGATTTCTCAACCCGATCAGTGGCATCAAACTCGACGTAATATGTGCGCCGTTGGTTAAGCTCCTGCTCTATTGGGTACGTGGCATAGATGTCAATCTTCTTGAGTGGAGCTTTGCAGTGAACACTCACATCGTCAGCCAAGTCGTTCATTTGAAGCGGGTAGTCCGTCACAAAGGTGCCGGTGGTTCTTGCCTGCTGAGCAAACCGTTTGAGGCGATACAGGTCGGAGGGATCCACTGGATTTGAGTCTTTAATGATTATGAAAACGTCCGACCAGCAGCTTGTTAGCCATGCGGTGACCTGATCATCAATAACTTCAAATGGTCGCACCTCAGTATCCACTATCGACTCACCGACATCTTCAAATGATGCGAAAAAAAGAGGGTACCCAGCTAGTGCGTACCCAAGATTTGCTACTAAAGTTAAAAGTCTCATGCCGATAGATGGTCCTACGACGTTGACACTGTGCTTGAGGTTTGACAGGAGATGTGATTTATAACATCGCGGGGAGGACAAATAGACCAGACAGGGGCGGCGAGTATCAAGGTTTAAAGCGGGGAGGCAAAGAGAAGAGGGAACCTGCTGGCAACTGCTATAACAGGGGTGTTGGAGAAATAGGTGACAATACCTGAAGTCGACTCGGGGAGCCGAAGTATGATACGGTACAGTGGCTAGCTTCCAGTGGCTAGCCTCAAACGGATGTCGTTACGTGCGGTACTAGGGACAGCTAGCCTACATTCTATTTCCTGGACTGATAAGTACTACTTGCATCGATAAGGTGTCAAGTGTCCTGTGTATGCATGGCTGGCTGTCATGGTTAAGCTAATTCACAGTTTCTGTTTTGAGGTTAGCTAGAAGGAATTTATATCAAAGTCATTTCTTCCTTATTAGTTTTGTATAAAAGCTGTTAGAAGGTGGACTAGGGTAATCACACACAGTCTACAGAACCGAGAACTTGGAATCCAGATAATTTATTACATATTCCACATATCTACATATACCAGATCCTGGGATAGACCCTAACCTGGTTCCAACAAAAGCCCCAAGGATTTATGCGCTCCTGGAGTGTGCCATATGAAATCAGTGCTAGCTAATTGCGGCTCCAAAAGACTATTGATCGTTAATTGGCTCTAGGCCTGTTTGCGGTGCGAGATAATCATCTAATATAGCAATCTAATCTTGATAAATAATTGTTTAACTGGCCTAAGCAGGAAAGGGAGCCGGTGTAGCAGGAGAGTGGTAATTAAGTTCTAGCCGGTTCGGTAGAGAGTGAAGAGGAAAATAGCACGTACCATGCGCGATCGATCTTTCAAGAAGACCTTGCGCTCCTAAAATTCGGGAATATCTACGATCCATTCTATCAAGGGTGTTTTCTACAGAAGCCCAGGAGTATTGTCAACACATAATCACTACAAGGAGTATATAAGTACTCACTTCACCTGTATTGTGCAACTATAGCACCACAAAGACTACATAATTTAGGCCCATGATGATGTATCAGACATCTACTTTTTTATTTGTGAATTTGTATAATTGAGCTTGAGGCATTTTATTTTAGAGCCCAAAAGTAGTAATTGGCGACATAATAGCGTACCGAACAGTATGTTTTGGTCGCGAAAAAGTCTATGCTGGGTAGAAATTTGTGATATTTCAGCAATTTTGCTTGCTTCACTTGGCGGGGTTCCAAAAAATGGCAATTCTGATATATATAGTATTTTGACTTCCACCACGCAGCTGCCGTGCTGGCGCAATTGGTAGCGCATTGCTTTCCGGTGGCAAAGGTTGCGGGTTCGAGTCCCGCGTGTGGCTAACTTTTTGCAGTTCCTGTATCAAAATGGCATCTTTGATTGCAATTTAATATACGACCCCGCCAGGGATTTTCTTGTGAGGGACGGTCATTTAGCCAATGAGTACACTGCGATCCTCCTATTTCAAGGGTTTCACCCACACACCCTCTTTTACCCAAGGATAGATATAGAGAGACTTTACAAGGTGGCACAACTTGGCTTCAGCTGATTTAACCGTGCCTTTGACGTATCAATACCTTAAAATAGACCAGCCAGCGGTGCTGTTGGGTACCCGTTCCACTCATAGTGCTGTATGAACCAGATGCAGCGCCAGGCCATACACACTACGGCCCAAATGAGGCGGCTTGTGGGCTGTACTGGCTTCAATGCCGGTAACAGTCTGTACCTCAACAGGGGCGCACTCTTCATTCCACGTTTACTCTTCATCCCACGCTACTCTTCATTCCACACTAATTCTTCATTCCACGTTACTCTACACACCTATAATAACTTAGACAAAAGTTTCAAACTCTTTATGGGGCACAGCCAGCAGATCTGGTTTAGGATAGTTCTTTTCGCGCCGAATATAATGGTGCCAAAAGTAGGGCAGCTCTTCCTTGAACTGGAATTTCATAAAGGATCTTGTGGGGATAGAGAAGACTGCGTCCAGCTGCTCCAAGGACATTTGTTTTGTTTCTGGCACCCACAGGAAAATGAATATAAACGACATGAGATTAAGCCCAGCATAGAAGCAAAAGGCGCCTGTGGTGGTCATTGCGGCTTCCATACGGAACCAAGTCAAACTCATGGCTGTGGCCCAAAAGTTATTGGTGATTACTGCCCACGCCATGCCGATTTCACGATGCGTGACGGGGAACACCTCAGCGCAATAAGCAAAGGGAACAGGTCCCTCACCGGGAGAATAGGCGATAGTGAAGAGGTAAACAAACAGTGCCACGAGACCGAGACGCGCGTCGTTATTATGGATCAGGTAGCAGAGACCTGCGGCCAGCAATGTCCAGAACATGTGGGGGAAGGTGAAAAGCAGCAGCGAACGGCGCCCAAATGTGTCAATAGTCCAAACGGCTGGGAACGAAAAGACCCAGTTGATCAAACCAAAGCCAAAAGAAGCCCACATCGCACGCGTAGTGGCTGATTCCGGGGACGCACCGTTAGCGGTGATCACACGCTGGAAAATTGAGGAACTGAAAAACGCCATGATGTTGATACCACACGTTTGACGGGCCAGCATAACCACCCACGAAGCCAACGTAGCCTGACGAAGACGATTCTTATAGAAAAGTTGAACACATCTTTGCAAGAAGCTGGTGTTTCTAATTGCGTGCTCCTCAGCCTTGATTAGAACGTACATTGTGTACAAGTCACGCGCGGCCTGAAGCTCTGTATAGCGGAGTTTGAGGAGGGATTTCCATGCGGGACGTACCTTGTTCTTCATAACAAGCCAACGGGGGGATTCGGGTACCATATAGACCAGTATAAGCAGGGGAACTGCCGGAATGAATGCTGAGCCCAACATGAGTCTCCATGCGATGTTATGGCCAGTGTGATGTACTGCCAGATTAGCGCAGTAGCCAAGGAAAATTCCAAAGGCGGTCCACATCTGCCAGCTAACAACAAGCGCACCACGAATGACTGTAGGCGCGTTTTCAGCGGCAAGAACAGGAGCAGTGGTTTCCTTGAAACCCACACCAAAACCAAGCAAAAGACGGACGATAAACAGCTGCCACCAGTTTTGGCAAAATGCAGAGCCTATAGGAGTCAAAACACAAAAAACTGAAGCAACAAAGAGCACACCACGGCGACCAATATAATAGTTCAAAGGATCAGTGGCCCAAGCAGAGAAAAGAAAAGCCCCCATATAAGGGCCACTATTGATCAGGCCAACAAGCCAGTTATTCTTGTTATAATCGGGGTTCGACTTGTCACCGTTGGGGATTCCAAAAATGGCCGGCATTGTCAGGTTGGCTCCTGCTGAGCCGGTCTGATCCCACCCCTGAACACAGGCACCGATAGAACAAAGGGCCACCGTCAGGTACATTTTCAGCGGCTGGCGCCATTTGTGCTCTTGTTCAGAACGCAGAGCTACCCGGTCATCTTCATTCAGCTCGGGGATGTCCTCGTACTGAAGGGGCCTTTGGGCCAGCAGAGCACCCTTGTGAAGTACAGGCTTGATGTCTTCGAGGTCGTACTCATTAGCAAACTGCTCCACTAGCGCATGTAGCTCGGCATTGGATAGACCTTCAATAGGGTTATCTACATGGCCCTTGCGCACACCCTTCTCAACGATGTTGTACGCACCAGTCTCGAAATCTTGATCGACGTGCTGAAACTCAATATCGTGGTCATCGTTGTGGTCGATTTTCCGCGTATTGTCTACTTTTTTCTCCTTGGGGAAAGATTCAAACGAATCGCTGTCTTTGTCCATGGCTAAGCTTTAAGATGAAAGACTTTTGAAAATCAAGGAAGGGGGAGCTTCGAACAGGCATCCTCACAGATTTATATATCATTCCAGAATCTCAGGTTGACATGCATAATGGATGCATGAGCGCTGCATAGCGGAAGGTGGCAGGGTGTGAAACATAATGCGTATATGCGGTACGCAGACCTCTGGAACGGCTGATAAGGATACCTAAGGCCAACCGGAAGCAGATTAGCTACATGAATAGACTCATCAGGGTCGTATTCTACCCCAGAACTCGAATCATCTGATCGGTATATGCACCCCACTCCTCCCCCACTTTTTCCTCTCGATCTGGGCCGCCGATCATATGGTAATTTTTCATCCCATGCATTTCAGACCAGGGGTGTTGATTAACCTGGGGTCGTGCATGCATGGACATATGCATACCCAGGAGTGTTTCGGGATCTCCATGAAATAGTTTTTCCGGTGAATCTTCCGTGTCTTCAGAAGCCCAACTAGCTTGCAAAGTGACGACAATTCCATGGAATTCCTACAAGTGGTTCCTCTCTTGCCAGCTACCTTCCTGCGGCCGTCACCACGGCTCGGGTTTGAAGGCCTTGCTCAAGGCTAAAACACCGTACTCCAACGAGCGTCTCAACAGCAGTGTGGGGAAAGGAGATGAGAAAATATAGCTGATTTCGGCAGTCATACAAGGCTAATATACTGTTATTAATACTCGATAGGAGCAAAAAGGCACTAGGGCAACGCTTCATCGATTGGCACTGGCCACTACCTCTCCTGACCTGCGTCGAAGTAGTTGAAAAAAGAAAAGGACTCGATGCCACGATCAAGAGTCTGCTATAGAGCACTCGCAGTTTTGCAGCCAAAACGAACGCGCAGGTGCCTGGGAAGTGGCTTTGCATATTCCCTGCAGGCGATTTTTTCGGGCCCGATCGTCGTGTGGGGAATGAAATTATCAAGCTGATGGGGTCAAAAGGTGGGGAAAAAAGGTTCCTCTTAATTAGAGGCTCAACCAAGACGCGCCACGATGGGTAAGGGCATCATGGCCACAGTGGGTATAATATATAGCAAGGCTCAGGGGTGAGGGCCGGCTTGATGCTGAAAGGGCTTGCGGTTGCCGATAGATTGCAAGTTAGGGAATAGCTTACACCTTAGCGCAACTCAAGGGCTGACCTCTCGGGGAGTACCTGCCACAACACGTCCCACCCTCTCCGGTCAGACATGTGACCATCTAGCCTCTACATGACACCTCACGACTGCAATAATATAAATTTCCTATATTAATAATACTTGAATACATACTCGAGTCATCGAAAGGGGCTCTGGTGACCAACAGCAGCCCTCCACCGAACAACTCTTCATGGCTTGATTGGCCTCTCTTTACGCAACCTTAGCTCGAGCCATCTCGCTGGCAAGTAGCAAACGATTGTGACTCCAATTGCAATTTCATTACCAATATCTGCGTTTCCACACACCTCGGATAATGGACCTACAAAGTACGCCTGGCTCATACCTACCACGGCGCCCCCGATACCCATCAAATAGCTGAATATAGCAGCGTACATAATAGGGAAATGTCCTGGACTGTTCCAAAACTCCCATTGGTACTCATTAGAGGGCTTTCGCCTGAAAATTACGGTCTCAATGATCATAATCATGGCATAGATCATTGACCAGTACCCTATCATCGGCAGGAAACTTTCAATGATTTCCTGGAATTTAGTTCGCCCTACCGATGCTAAAATGAGATAGATGCATCCTACAACCAGGGATAAGAGGTAGCGCGGAATCCGGGTCCAGATACGGCCAAATACCTGGGCACTAAGTGGAATCGAATAGGTATTAAGTATATTATTGGTAATGAGCGAAATAAACATCACCACCACCAAGAATTTACCAAACCCGTTCCATCTGCTCATTGCTTCTGCCAAAAGAGCGCCGGTGCTCCCTTGCTCATAGGCGGCACTCCACCGCTCATTTGAGAAGCGGGCGGCACTTGCGATTCCAATACCGGGGATTCCAATAAACATTGTTGGGATGAACACCATAAGTACCGCGTAGATATACAGCTTCACTGGGTTGGTGTCGACGGGGAAGTCAACATAATAGTCGCTGGCAAGCGCTATCCAGGTACTGGTGATACCGATACTCGCACCGAAAAAAGAGACCCAGTTGGCAATAATTTCGTTGTTGGTGTCGCCAACTGATCTGGAGGAGACATCCCAATTGGGTCCTGTACAGACATACACCAATAGGAAACAAATGAGTGCTGGGAGCACGAAAACCTTATCGAAAAGCGTGACATAGTTGATTCCAAACATGGCAACGATTACACTAACCACGAAAATGATCACGATTCCCACTTCAAGGGGTACTTTCTGGTTGGAGATTGCCTGGAGCATCTGGCCGCTCAAGACAAGCGAGATGACGGACCACCCAAGCAGGGTCAAGACATTAAGCAAAGCAATGAATTTAGCCGGCCACCACCCAAACTGGAACCGCGTACCGACCATTTGGCGGAGTCCCGAGCGAGGGCCTAAAAGGGCACCAAAACCAGCAACGAGCGACCCTAAAAGGGCCCCGGAAAGGCCAGCAGAGATCGAATCTTTAAAAGAAAGATTAAACAGTAGAGGCCCCGTGAAAAACCCTGTCATGGAGCTGAGACTTCCGCACGCCCCCAACCAGATAAGCGATTCCCGGGCGAATTGCCTCGTGTCGCCCTTGCCTCGTAGATAGGGGGGCTGAATGTCGATTCCACGAGCCTCGCCCCACGAGTCAATCACATACGATACTTTCCAAAACCACGCAATGGGCCCTGAGCCCTCTCGTTTGCCAGCGTACCGCTGCTCTGTGTGATAATTGTAGGTTTCACTTTTTCCAATATCCTTGAATGAATCGAGCGATTTCAAATCAGTATCCATTGCTCAAAATTGTCGTCTCCGGGTCTCGATTAGCGCTTTTTTCAATCCCCCCACCGCTTTATAAAAGACTCAAGTGAAAAATGACTAAATCACTGCCCTGCAGGTGTATATGCACGAGGCGCATAATTCAGGGAGACGAAAGCGTGCTGAGGGGGGACCCATTGAGGAGAGTTTGTAGAGATTTTAGATCCCCATGTAGATTCTGGGATATGTGGGCTGGATGAAACCTTGCATCTCGCTCAACTCACAGTTGGACTTGTCAAAGAGTCGCCCTGGAGCCTTTGATAGGAACTAGCATCGTAGGCTACTCTGGGAGGACTGAAGATATTTGCACTACCAGCAACAATTGGAAGGTTGGTATTGGAGTTTGGCGATAGGGTCATACCTGACGCACAGCAGATCAATACACGGGTCCCTGACCTGGGCCACCGAACCCGTCATTATGCAGTGCGTGCAGGGAAAATCGTTGTGCCAGGTGCAGAGAGCCCACTTTAATGAGTTCTTTGTGAGGCAATTGGGTGAGTTTGATACCCTGCTGGTTACGACTGTGACTGAATTTAAATCAATGGCACCACAGATATGTGGATGCATCTAGATTACCGATATTCAGAGTTCAGCTTTATAGCTGTTTCAAGTTGGCAGTCACATGCATCCTAAACGCTTCATCTACAGCTAGCCCTCACAGCACTCACAAGTCGGCGTCTGTGACCATGCCACAAGCATCTTTGGAGACATATGACTGCCCACACTGCCAGATATATTTATAGTTCTCTTGAGTAGTTGTTCTTAGAATCATTGCCTTGTTGCATTTGCATTTAGGCAAGTTCTCAAGCTTGAACTTGTCGGGATACATGCGAAATGTGAGGGAAATGCGGGTCGATCCAGTTAGCGCGTGCGAACCCACGGCCTTGACTAGAGGTATTGAATGTTTCCATCGTTCTTGGCATCCAGGGAGCATTATAACTAGCGAGTTGTGGCTACAGTGGATCGAGTACTGACTTGATCCGCGTTTTTCGCTTCGCCTCTTGAGTCTAAATTCGCGAGAGACACCCAAGCTGAGGCCAGCAATAATTGGTTTAGGGCCCAGGTGAGTCAATTGATCGGAATGGAAACCTACGCCTGAATTTGGGCCGTCATAGCGATTAGACACCACAAAGTCGCTATGCCATGGGCGCGAGGTTTCCGGGTAAAAAGCTGATGGTTTGGAGCTTGAATCTAGCGCTGTCTCTTGAACATTCCTTTCCCCAGTCACCGCTGAGCTTGATCCTGGTGAGCCCACTTCTAGTACCTCACAGACCAAGTCTTGTACTTTACTGCGCGCGATCGATAGGTTATTTGTGAAAGGGATGGCATCAATGATTCTGCCCTGGTAAGAAACTGACTTGCCGTCTGGACTAGAGGTATGAATCGCAGACAAGTGAGGGGAAGTAACTTGGCGGTCAAACAAGATAAACTCCTGCTTTGACCAGGTTTTAGACTGATCCATCAGCTCCATTAAAAGCGAATTTGCCAGTGTTGGCTCCAAAACATCTTCGATAAGCACACAATCGATTCCGGCGCTCTGCACTTGATCGGGGGTGAACAGGTCGATAATGGGTCGCTGGGAACGAGCCGGTAGCTTTTGCAGACCTTGCGCCGCACTTTCGAGAGCTTTCGAGCCTGGGCGTCCTTTTTTCCCTACTCTAAACCCCGTCAAGGTGCTCTGACGCTGCCGTGAGGCACTGGTGACCCCCAAAAGCTTCAAGGCCTGATCTATGTTGCCATTGCAGGATACAAGCACCTCGAGGATAGTCTCCGGATCGCTGGTTGGCGATTTCTCCAAAATCGCTTGCACCAATTGCTGGGTAGACATAAAAAACAGTTTAGCTCTCTTTGCCTAGTGCCGCCGCGTTCCTGGGCCGCTGAGATCCTGACAAAACATGGATCTGGTTCATGGAGCGCAGTCGCTGAGGTTGATTCATTTACTGCTTCAGCAATCCGGGGATGTAGAAAGGCTTGAAAGGCTCGAGTCACTTGTTGGGGCCAATAAGGAGCTACTTGGGGTGGAGCTGACCCGCCAAGAAGGTGCAGCGGGCTTGAAGCTTGATTGTGATGCCAATAAAGAGATTTCGTTTGCGCTGGGCCAGCTTAAAAAGCGTTCAGTTGCAAAATTAAGATACATAAACCGACTTGTAGAAGCAGGCGAGGCATTGAGCCAGGAGGAAGTTGGAAACTCGGGTAAAGCTCATGAGGAGGTTCAGGTTGAGAGGGAGGCTGAGAGGGAGGTTGAGAGGGAGATTGAAGTGGTTCAGAGGGAGATCCAAGCGGCGCAAGCGGCTCGAACGACTGAAGCGGCTCAAGTGGCTCAAACGACTGCAGCTCAAACAACAGCAGCTCAAACAACAGCAGCTCAAACGACAGCAGCTCAAACAACAGCATCTCAACCAACAGCAGCTCAAACAACAGCATCTCAATCAACAGCAGCTCAGGAAACACAAGCTAATAGCAAGCTGCATACCAACCAAATAACCGCGCCCACGCCGGTTCCAGTTCAACTTGATATACTCCCCACTGTCCCATACCCAGGACCCGTCAAACCTTCAGGCTCAGATGCCTCCCATGCTCCTATAACAAAAGATACTCAAGGCCAAGTATCAGTTGAAGCAGCCCTAAAAGTCGCACACACAGGCCTGCCCCAGTTGGTAGCCACACAACCACAAAGAACACCCAAACGTAGCCAAGGAAACGTGCGGTCTTCCAGCAAAACAGAACTTACCCCCGCCGTCACCAGGAAAGCATCAAGATCACGACGCAGATCGTCAGTCGCTGCTAATAAATCAGCACGCCACTCAGCTTCAACGAACCCAGAGTCACAAAATGGGCCTGAAGAAACGCCTTTGAGTGAGGCGAGCATATCTGTGGGACCCGAGAAAAAAGTCCCAGAGTTACAAGAGACACTGCACTACCAGAAGAAGCGCGAGCTTGAACCTCAGGGGACTCGTCAAGATGAACCCAGCTTGAAAATTCCAAAGAGACGCCAGCGCGGGCGCCAAAATGAGCCCCGACGTTCACCCAAAAACAATCACCACAGCGAGCATCAAGAGGAAAGTATGGAAGAGCCCCAGAATAAAGTACTGCGGGAGTCTCAACAAGACTTGACGCCAAAATCCATGGCCGTGAGCCCTACCCCCGATTCTGACGCGACCTCTAATGGACCTGGCCGCCGCAGAGTCTCGTCTCGACTGCGAAAGCAAGCCGCACCTCCTGTCCCAGCAGAAGAGCAGAGTTGGCCAGGGTCCCCGCAATCAGAAGCCGAGGAATCTAGTACCCCGGCTGAATCTCCCCCCAAAGTAGCTACCCCTGAGCGGCCCAAGCGCCAATTATCGGACAGAAGCGCAAAGAACACTACTCCCAAACGTGGATCGAAACAAAAGCGAGAGTATGAGTGGTGTACTTGTAAAACCGATAAAAACGAGGATATGATCGAATGCGAAAAAAATGGGTGCCCTATTGGCTGGTATCACAAGAGCTGTAGCGGTCTCAAGGGCAAGCTCAGCAGTCACCGCTACTGGATGTGTGATTTATGTCTCAATGACAATGGACTCACTCTCGAGGAGTACCAAGAGATGCAGGTAAAAGCAGCAGATGACAAGGCTTTGAAGCAACGGCAGAGAAACAGGAAACGGGCACTCCAGCGAACGGCAAGAGAGGCCAAGAGGGCCCGCCAGGAAGAGACCAGAAGAGAAAGGGAGACGGCGGCAAAGGAGAACGAAGCCACGGAAAACGCAGCGGAAGATCACGAGGTCGAGGAACAGGCAGCTGAGGAACAGCAAGTAAAGAAGAAGCTCACCAGACGAGCCAGCTTAGCGTCGCGCGAAAAACCCAGCCCTTCTAGGAGAGTTTCCAGCAAGCGCTCCACTCGAAAAAAAATCTCATCCCCTTACAATCAATGGGACGATTCCGACGAGTTTGAAAGATCTATAGCGCCAGAATAATGAGAGCGGCTACGTACTGCCTAATTGAGTCTAAAAAGCTTGAAAACCCCTGCAAATAGAAGTAATTATTTATATAGCAAGTTTAGTTTTGTGAAACGTTTAAAAGAGCCTTGTAGGTACTCTTTATTTAGGCGCAGTGTCCGTCACCGTCTCTTTGGCTGGCCGTCTCATAAAATAATCGCTACACAAGGAAACCCACGACCCAATGATCCCTATTGTACAGTATACTGAGAGCAGCATAAGCTCCATAAACTGGTACCGAGGAAAAACGCGTGCAAGAATAGCCAGCGCGGGGAACACCAGTACAAATGAAAAGATATAAAAGAACGAGGCCCGCATAAGATTGAACCTGTAATTCCTGGCCTCTTGAGACTCGACAGTGCAAACCTCTGGCAGGGACCACATGGAAACAAACACGAAAAGCCCCGTGTAGGCAAACTTGAAGATACGCTCCTGAGGAGTAAAGATAAGCGGCTGGAGGCTTGCGTATCCTGAGGCCATGACTACCAAGTACGTATAAGTGAGCTTGCGCGACTGCAGAGCAAATAAAGTGAACGGTACAATAACGCAGAGAATCGCCTTTTCGTGCACATGCCAACCAAACAGAAAGGAAGCAAACCCACAGAGGGTCAGAGATTTCAGGAAATTGGTTTTTGTGGGAGCCAGAATGACCGGCACAATCGCCAAGATCTGGTAGAAAAGGGTAATGAGAAAAGTGGTTTTGGGGGTGATTTCTGCCAGATTAGTGAACTGCACTTGACCAACAATACCGCGGGTAAGAGAAACACTCGAGTTTCCTCGAAGAAATGCCAGAATACGGTCCAAAAACGAGTAGACTGCCCAGATATTGGGCGCCCAGTACGCATGCGTGAGGCCCCGCGAAAATGGGAAAAGACGCGACAACACTTGAGGCATTTGGTCATAAAATGGCGCAAAGCAGATAACAAATGGCAAAAGGGTGGCCAGACCAAGCTTGAGGGTATTGAGAAAGTTGAACCTGCGATTTTCGAGCACATACGAACCAAGCAAGTATCCAAAATAAGCCGGTGCCAGATAAAGGTAAATGTGTTTGAAGCAGAGTAGAGTACTGAACAAGCTCGCAGAGAGTAGGGTGCGTTCATTGACTGCCGCGTTGATCGAGAAAATCAAAAGACCATACATCATTGCATTATACTGGAAATGGATATGGTCGAGGATAATCCAGCCCGGGGATAGCCAGATCAGGTACTTGACTACCCTTTTTTGCTGTTTTGTAAGGTCATAGTTGGACTTTTCAAGGTGCCAAAGACTTGCAAGCAGCAGAAACTCTGTCAACACGACGGTTGATCTTTGAAACACGACAGTGGGCCAGCCATAAGTGGATCTAGCGACTATATCAAGACATCCATCTTCGGCAACGCTCTTGGGGACAAATTGTGACATCAACCACTCAAAGTAGGCGAAAAACGGCGGGTAGTCGAGCGTGCTGATGTTTGTATCCTCATAGTACCATTGCTTGACGGGTAGTTTGCTGGTGATGGCTAGCCAGTTACGGTGCACATCAAAGTCTGTAGAATGGTAGGCAGGATAAAGGAGGACTTTCAAGCCCAAACTAAGGTATTCTAGCATATGAACTGTGGGCTGACGACGGAGCTGGGTAAGAGGCCTGGGAGGGGATCGGGTGTACTGCAAAGCCAAGATTCAACAACTATCTACAGCAATAGTGACGACGATCTCGGGTAAAGCCAACAGCAGCTGTCAAGGGTCTAGAGATCTCCCCGCCACCGCCACATGAAGCTACAGGTGACGACAAGCGAATACACGCTTGATGTGGAGGATTCAAGGTTCAAATTGCGCCAGCATACTTCTCGGAATAATGAGGAAACATGGCTGAATGGTCGCCAGGGCGATCTTGCTCATAGCACACTCAAGGTGACTGCCGAGAATCTGGTTGCTACCGTCTATCTAGATGGCCGCAATATCGGAACTATTAATGATGAGGCTAATTTGGACGAGCTGGGCCGCCTTGTTGAGTTCTACAATACCAAGTTGGGGCCGACAGACCTCCTGACCGCCAAGGCAGCTGTGCTACTCACTCAGGGGCGCAATCTCGTCAACAAATCCGAGCAACTAAAGCTCTTCAGCAGTACGTGGAACATGTTTGGCTCGCTCATGAAGCTCACTGCCACAGAGGCCCAGGAAATGGTTGACTATGAGTGCGATGTCATTGTGCTCAATTTCCAGGAATCCGATGCACTGAACCGCAATTTGGTGGCCAACCAGCAAACCCTTACTTCAACAATTGAGAAATTCAGCCGCGAATCACATAAACTCGCCTCCTCAGTGCAACTTTTGGGGCTCATGACCCTCGTCTTTGTGCGTCAAGACCTAAAGGTTTCCAGGCTCGAGCGCGATTCCTCAGGTGTGGGATTTTTAAGAGTATGGGGCAATAAGGGTGCTGTGTTGACGAAATTTACGCTTTTGGAGGACCCGATCCTTGGCGGGGGTGTTGAGTTTGTGGTGGTCAACTGTCACCTCAGTGCAGGGGAGAAACCCGAGCAGAATCAGCGCCGTCAATGGGAGTTGCGGGAAATCTCCAAAAAATTCGGTGTTCCAGGTGTAATCAACCAGTCAGTCTCACAATTCGAGACCGCAGCGTATGAATTCGATGCAGATGCCGATATCGATGCAAGTGAAGACGACAGGATACCCACTCGGTACAGGGGAACAGAAACCGACTCGCCAAGTGAGCTGAGTGAGACAGAAGAAGAGGACAATGATCAAGAACCGGAGCTCCCGCCGATCCCTGTGGAAAAAGACTTGCCTAAAGAACCCGCCAAGCCACTCCCCGCCAAACCACTACCAGCTATCCCTAGTGATGAGCAGGAATTCACCTCTAATCATCGCAATGGAATCGCTCAAAACCAATTCATTATCTTTGCTGGCGACCTGAATTACCGGGTGAGGGGCGATATGAAGGAGGTTGCTGAGCTGGCCAAAAGCGGCAAATACTCTACGATCCTCGAGAATGATTACTGCTCTCGTCTATACGGTGAGAAAAAGATTCTCATTGGCTTTTACGAACACCCTATTGCATTCAGCCCCACCTACAAATATTGTTTGGGGTCCCATAGTTATGACCAGAGTTTGCGGACCCCAAGCTACACTGACCGCATATTTTACAAGGGAATCGACGTGAATTTTGAGGTCGATAGCTATACAAGCTTGCCAATGACCATATCCGACCATCGGCCTGTTGTATCCACGGCAAAACTTGACGTTTTATGCTGCGACTGGACCCAGTACAACAAGCTGGTAGATTCGGCTTATCGTATGGTAGACAAAGCAGAGAACCTGGCCATTCCAAACTTGTTAGTCGAGCCCAATACTATAGAGTGCAAAGCGTCGATTTTCTCTATCCCTTGTGAAACAATAAAGCTCATCTCTCAGTCCAACCGACCCGTGTCATGGCACATCATGCCCAATGAGAAAGTCCAAGTGAGCCCTGATAATGGCATTATCGAGCCCAATAGTAGCCAGAGGCTGGTGATTAAGTCGTTCTTGGGCATGAAAACAACAGAGGTCAACGAGATTATCGTTGTGCACGTAGAAGGAGGCGCGGACCGGTTTGTCTCTGCAATCTTTAAAAGAGCACCCACCCTCATTGGATCTGATTTTGATAGAGATGGCTCTATTCCTGAGCCCATTACACAGCTCGTGGAGTATATGTGGTCGAGAGTTGTTCCGCAAATGTTTAGTGGCGAGGGAGAACTCAGTATCATCCATCAGGTGATTCAATGGCTAGACAACAAACAGCCACTCGACGTAGAGGTGCTGGATGCTGCAAACTCAACCACTAACGGTGCTGGCACCACATCTGTGGCGCGCGTTCTCTACCTTGTCTTGACAAACCTTCCGACACCACTGGTAAAACCTGATACCGAAAAGCGGGCCGTGTATTCCAATCTGGCAGAATACTTGCTCAAGTTTTTCCGCCACTGCGGTGATTTCGGATGCCCTCTTGGCCGTTTGATCGAGCCACTTGGTGACATGCTCCTGGGCAAGGATAACTTTGATGGAAAAGACAAGCAGGTGGAAGAGATGTTAACAATAAATTAAATTAAGAAAACTAAGCAAAGTATGAATCTAGCGGTTACTGTATCCGAGGAAAAGGTTATCTCTGAGTACCCTGGAGGAGCTGAAACCATCACTGTACCGGAATCGAGCGTTTCAAAATACATGTGATTGGGGACCTCCTAATGTAGTGCCTGCACCGTTGGCGATCAGAACGGGGCGCTCAACAGCTTCAGCAGCGGCTTTAATCTCTTTTCTCTTGAGAGCCTTCTCTTGACGTTTCGAGAGTGCGTCAACCATAGCATCCTGCTCAACTTTACCTTGGAATTTGGCGGCCTGCGCAATTTTCTTGGCCTTCTTTTTGGAGATAGCTCCACGAACGGGATTTTTCAAACCAGATCCCATTGAAGTATAAAAAAAGATTATGTCAGACAGAAGACTCGTGAATGATATGCATGCGCCACCCTCATTTGCCACACATGTGCATGTGGATGCTGTCGATTTTCGCATACTGACTTGACCATTCTACGCATAGTGTGTGTCGCGACCGCTATCCAGAGACACTGGCTGAACAGAGCCGCAATCTGGACTGCGATCTTGTACCGCTCGCACTTATTTCAGTGGTAAATCAGAAATCTCGTCGTATAGACTAACAGCAATGGTTTTAAAACTTTCAGACATAGCCAGCCTATAAGACGCAAAATTACGCATCATACGACTCAACTGGTATTGAGACGATTGCACCATGATAAGTTCCGAGCTCAGGATCTGACGCATAAGCCATAATCGGTTCACTTGCTTCTTGATATTCAGCTGCAATTCGTCGATAAAAGCCTCGAGTGTGGCGATTTGGTCAGCGTTTGGACCGCCAATGCCCGAGCTGGGTCGCAACGCATCAATCTTGGCTCGGATGCGCTCGATCCGGTTCTTTTGCTGGATTATGGTATTGGTGCCCAGGACTCTGTGGCGTCTGAAAAGTTCTTTGGTTGCCAAGAGGATGTCGCGATAGTATTTGATATCATCAAGCGCCCCATCCTGTAGTGCAGCTGCCGAGTCCAAATACGCACCATGCTCTTGTTCATTGTGTTTTGCAAAAGTAGCGACGCCCCTTGCGACGTCCCGGAGGTTTTCCTGATTATCAGGATATAGAGCTTTTATTTGAGTCACTAGCGACTCGAAATCCATTGTCAAATTACAAGCTTCACTTGCTTGCACATAGAGGCGCCGACTCTGGATCGCGAGCGCTTTTGCGGCGTTTGTAGTGATACACAGCGTCTTTTCAGTCGCGGATTGGATTGAATCGAGCCACTTTGTGTACTTTTTCTCATCAAAATCAAGCATAAAGCTCGGTTGCGCGTGGCTGTTTTCAAGTTCATCTTGCTCGCTGCTAAACTGCTGCCTGAGCACATCGACTGGCGAGGTATTGCAGAGGAATGCAAGCACTGCTTTATCTCTAGAAATGACTGGGTGCATCACCAGCAGGTTTAGGAATCTTGAGAGCCCAAGACGGCGCCGGTATAGAAACTGTGACCCATCGCCCGAGACAAACCGGCCATTTAGCTGGATTTTCTTGGGGGGCAGCAGGGGCAGGACCCGAAACGGATATACCTTGACCAAATGGTTCAAAAGCCACACAAAGTCACTATATCTGCGATGCACAAGAACAGCGTCCCCTCCCAAGGACCCGCTAACGACATAAACGGTGTGCTTGAATCCCCAACGGCCTTCTTTGCCGAGGATCTCTACTTTGATTGTACGTGGGCCGGATATATCAAGCAGCGGAGCGTCCTCTAAAGATCCGGTTCGGCCAGCAGTGCGCTCACTAGTGTCCAAGTCCTCTACGGGGTCAATGCAAAGCAGCTCTGGATCTTGGTCAAGGTGTTTTGCGGCAGCAAATAAGATCCTCACAAACTGGGGTTCATCCAGGACTTGACCCTGGGCGTTATTCTCCGCCAAGAGCTCAGCAATGTTATCGGGAGTGAGGTGGGCCCTTGCCAGCAACAATTCAACTGCTTTTCGATCAACCTTATCGTTTACTGGCCGCGATTCAGCGAAAAGTTGATAGAAACGCAGCGGAATTGAAGGTTCTGATGGTTCTACAGGCGTGGTGTCTGGGTCTCCCCACGGTGTCTCTTCCATGCTTGCTCGATTGTGAATATCGGGGTGCAAACAGCAGATTATGTACTAGCTCAAGACAAATGGTAAAGTCAAATGTTGATAGTCCTCTGGGGGATAATGACAGGGATTCCGACGGGCTGGTAATATGTAGATAAATTAAAGAAATATAGAGGGCTTGGTTCAGCGAGTTGGAGGTTGCGGTACAGAGTTACTTGTAGCCGCCGCTAGTACGCGCAAGCTGATTTCTCGCGATCTGGGGCAGCAAGCAAACGACTGATGGGCATTCAACTCCGTGGCATACGAGAATTTCCTTCCGCAATGCTCACAATTCAAAAACTTTGCGTGCACGCCACGCTTATGATGGAGCAAGTCCGCTGCGGTGTCAAAACCAACCGTTCCCCAAACGCACAGCGGCTCATCGCAATAAAAGCTTCGCGCTCTGGCTTTATGTCTCGTTTTGGGTTGCAGAGACTGTGATGGGGATTGCGATTGTGACAAGAGGGGACGTTGCTCTTGTTGATGCGAGTACAAGCTTACCGGCTGCCGTAGCAGCTGATGGCGTTGGTGTCTGTGCTGATGCTCGTGTTGATGACGGCGCTGGTATAGCTGCTCATTGTGTGCACCACTATCTTGTGGGGCTCGAGGGGACGATTGCGACTCTTGTGAAAGCTGCTCGCGGGAGTATTCATGATCGGGCTCCAGGGGTGGCAATAACTGAGCTCCTTGCTTGAACATGTGCAGGTTATTGATGTATATATCGTCATTAGTCGAGCCAAGCATCGTGAGATCTACTGGTAGCTCCGTGCTAAGCGATACTTGAGTCTTTGAATAGCTATGAATCCACTCGTCCAAATGCTCACAGGCAATCATCATGCTCAAGATATGTAACCTATGCAGGTTCCATCACAGTTTATATATTAGCAGTGGGGAGGAGCCGACAATGCGGCTGTCTTACGATTGAGATGCGGGTTGGGGTAGGTTTAGGTGAAGGTGCTTATGCGCGCAGGGTGCATATGCCAAGATCAAAGATCAAGCAAGTCTGTGAAGTTAGGGAAAACACGAGCCCTTGAGCGCACAACCCAAGCATGATAAGCTCACAGAGGGCCATTTGATTACGACCATTGAAATATCCGAAAGCTAGCTCCCAGTACTATAGCTCCAAGCACTCTAGGTACTAGTTGTAGCTCTTCCCAGCTCAATGCTCTTAATGGCAGAGCAGCAGCGGAGCCCTTGCATATGCCTCCGCTCTGCACCATAAATTCCATGTGCATACATCCGAAGATGTGGGAAGAAAGCTGTGGCTACGATGCATAACCGCTTTACGAGCAGTCAAGCAAGGCTTCTTGCCCGATACCCACACCAGCGCAATGTTTTGTGCGTGCCGCAATTTATCACGGTCTCGATCAAGATGCTTGCATATAGTACTAGTGCCTTTTCTGGTTGGCTTCCTGGCTGTTTCTTGGTTGTTTCTTGGTCGGCTTTCTGGTTGGCGCTCTTTTTAGTGAGCAAGCAGACACCAAGAACTGAGTGTTGCTCGAGAAAGCTTTAGACGCCCTTTCACTCCCCAAAGAGCGTGATTATGCCTTTGATATTCGGTCTGGCGCTATAGATGCACGAGGTTAGGGCACATAAGAGACGACGCACTGGCAACTGCAACCCAGCCCAGCGAGGGGGAAGGGAAGAAAAAAAAAAATCCAAGATCAGCCACTATCGAGTACAGGTCTCAACATACAGCTTGATGCATAAAACGAAGCGTAAATCGTTAAAAAATTTTTAGATTGAGTGCACCCGAGATTTTGTCTCGAGTGCCCTTGCTAGTTGCCTGCATCTGATGAGGCAGTTGCTCACATCCCGAACAAGAAATTAAATAATATACTTCATTAATCTCTCTTGCGATAAATATCATCTAAAGTTGGATAAACGCCCACTCCTCTCGCCCATGCTCGCCCACAATTAAAGACTTATCCGCGAGCTGCGCATGCCGCTGATCTGCCTGCGACCGGATTCTCAAAAGTGGCTAAACTCACAAGAAGAGACAAATAGTGGTTTTACAGGTTGAGAGTATGGCCATCATGCCAGCCCTGCTGAAGATATGGCTCAAACTGCATTTTATGGTCTTCTCAGCGACTTCTTGATAACGCTACCGAGCAAGTTTATTTTAAAACTAGTCTATGGCAAAGTGTACACAAGCCCGCATAGGGAGCTCAAAGAGTTGCTATAATCGGTGAACTCTTCCCAAGGTCTCGCTAGGCTTCACTTATCATGCTCTATCAGGCATTATCTCACCATGTGGCGATGCATTGTGGCGACAGCCGCACGGGTCGGGGGGGCAACGGTATTGGAGACTAATTTTCCAAACTTTTTGAGGCAGTGCGTCGGAAGAAGAAAATCCATGCATACATCGTCCCACAAGATCGAGTGTGCCTTGTCGCATATGCATTTTGCTTCAGAAATATGACGTCTAGCGTACAGCTGGAAACTGTCGGTTTGTAGAGTTAAAGCAATCCAGTGAGGATGCTCAGAGTCTATTTAGATTCACGTACTGTATCCCCAGTCAATGACGCTTGACCTTTCTGGCTGGCCTTGAGCGAGTGCCCTTAGGCTCTACACTAAAAGTTGGGAACACAGCTCGCTTCCTAGCTCGACGCTCGCTTTCTATCCCTATCGTCTCATATCATCGTTATTATATAAAATTAATTAAAAGCAATCCAAAATCAGATTAGCCACTGCACATCTCGCAAGCAGAAGGGTTGGTGATAGAGCAGGCAATAACCTCATCGCTAAAGATATCGACGCCGCCCTTTTTGCCTTTTTCGGGCGCTTCAGCAGCAGCTGCGGCCTCCGTTTCAGTCTCAACTTCAGGAGTCTCGCGAGGAGTCTCTGCAGGAGTGGGAATGCCACCCACCGACAAAGAATCCACCTTGGCAGCGAGACCAGTAGCAGCACCAGCACCGGCCTCAGAGATATTAGCAATGTACTTTTTACGCACAAGAGGGTTGGCCTCCAATTGTTTCTGCTGCTGCGCAAGCTTCTCCTGATCAACAGTAAACTGGATAGGAGCAGAAGCAGCCATGGTACGCAGGTAGTACATACCAGTCTTGAGACCCTTTTGCCAGCCGTAAAAGTGCATAGAAGTCAATTTACCCATAGTAACGTCCTTCATGTAGATATTAAGACTCTGACTCTGGTCGATGAATGCGGCACGATCAGCAGCCATATCAATAACGGTCTTTTGGCTGATTTCCCAGACTGTCTTGTAAAGCTGCTTGATATCATCAGGGATGCCTGGAATTTCCTGGATAGAGCCACCGGAAGCAATCAAGCGGTTCTTGAGGTCCTCATTCCAAAGGCCCATGTCAACAAGATCCTTGAGCAGGTAGGGGTTGCAAATTTGGAACTCACCAGCGAGGACGCGCCGCGAGTAAAAGTTAGAGGTGTAGGGCTCAAAGCACTCGTTGAAACCGAGAATCTGTGAAGTGGAGGCAGTGGGCATAGGAGCCACAAGCAAGGAATTACGCAGGCCGTACTTGGCAAGGTCAGCCTTCAATGTGTCCCAATCCCAGAGGCTGGTGGGAGTAACACCCCACATATCATACTGGAGCTCTCCCTTTGAAGCAGGAGATCCCTCATAAGACTCATAAGGACCGTGCTCCTTGGCCAACTCAATACTGGACTCAACAGCGGCGTGATAGATGGTTTCAAAGATCTGTTTATTGAGCTGCTTGGCCTCGGCGCTCTCGAATGGCAAACGCAGCATCATAAAAGTATCAGCGAGACCTTGAACTCCCAAGGCAATGGGGCGGTGACGGAAGTTCGAGTTGCGGGCTTCAGGGACAGGATAGTAGTTGCGCTCGATAATGGCATTCAAGTTGCGGGTAACGACCTTGCACACATCGTGCAAACGCTGGAAATCATACCAGACACCGTCCTGGTTGGACTCGACATAGCTGGGGAGTGCCAAAGAAGCCAAGTTACAGACAGCTACCTCATCAGGGGCACTATACTCTACAATCTCGCAGCAGAGATTGGAGCTCTTGATGGTACCGAGGTTCTTCTGGTTGGACTTGCGGTTACAGTGGTCCTTGTAAAGCATGAATGGATTACCGGTCTCGGTCTGGGCCTCCAAAATAGCATACCAGAGTTTCTGGGCCTTGATAGTGCGTCTGCCCTTGCCTGCCTTTTCGTACTTGGTGTACAAGGCTTCAAACTCTTCGCCATACACCTCGCTCAGACCGGGGCACTCATTGGGGCACATAAGAGTCCAGTCTTCATCGTTCTTGACTCTTTGCATAAACAAATCACTGATCCAAAGCGCCAAGAACAAGTCACGCGCGCGGACCTCCTCCTTACCGTGGTTTTTACGCAAATCAATAAAGTCAAACACATCCTCGTGCCACGGCTCCAAGTAGATTGCAAAGGCACCAGGGCGCTTGTTGCCACCTTGGTCAACGTAGCGCGCGGTATTGTTAAAGACGCGAAGCATGGGCAAAAGGCCATTGGAAGTTCCATTGGTACCGGCAATATAACTACCAGTAGCACGAATATTGTGCACATTGAGGCCGATACCGCCAGCACTCTTGGAAATAAGGGCGCAGGTCTTGAGGGTGTCGTAAATACCATCAATCGAGTCATCCTTCATCTGGATAAGGAAACAGGAAGACATTTGGGGCTGAGGGGTACCGGAATTGTAGAGGGTGGGGCTGGCATGAGTAAAGTACTTTTGGCTCATGAGGTTGTAAGTCTCAATCGCCTTCTCAATGTCGTTTCCGTGGATACCAAGGCTTACGCGCATAAGCATGTGCTGAGGACGCTCGGCGACCTTACCATCAAGTTTGAGCAGATAGCTACGCTCCAAAGTTTTAAAGCCAAAGAAATTGTACTGGAAATCACGGTCGTATACAATAGCACCGTTGAGCTCGTCGCGGTGTTTCTTAACTGTCTCATACAGCTCAGTGGAGACCATGGGGCTGTGTCTATCATTGCGAGGATTGATGTAGTTGTATAGATCTTCAATCACCTGGCTGAAATGTTTCTTGGTTTGCTTGTGGAGATTGGAGACAGCAATACGAGCGGCCAAGATGGCATAGTCGGGGTGCACGGTGGTCATACTGGCTGCGGTCTCGGCCGCTAAATCATCAAGTTGAACAGTGGTTACACCATGGTAAACGCCGTTAATTACGCGCTGGGTGATCTGAACGCTATCAACGTGGTTGGGGTCCAAGCCATAGCACAAACGACCAATACGGGCGGTGATTTTATCAAATTGGACTTTTTCTTTACGTCCGTCGCGCTTATAAACAAACATGACGAGATATGACGGGTGGGAAGAAGAAAAAAGGTTGACGCGTCGGAGGGAGAAGGGGGTTATAAGTTATATATGTCAACCCTAGCCCTTAATTAAATCGAGGGCGTCCGGGTACTGATCCGAGCTCAGAACCAAAAGCTGGGCAACTGGATGCGGTTTAGCAAATTTTTCCTGCTCATTAACTCTTTTATTTAGCTGCTGGCATCTAGTTTCGGCCTTTGTTTACCTGGTGCCTGGCAACCAGACGCGTACTTATTAATTAAGAATTTACGCGTCGTGCATGAGCGATATACAAGTTGAGTGCTGAGATTTGTTTTGGTCGTTGTAGCGAGTTAATTTTATATTCGGAACCTTTTAGCAGATTTAGTAGTTATGATATATTTTTCCTCTGGAGGAACTCGTTGTTTATGTACTTTGGGCATATCATGACCACCTGATGAATGGACATTGTAGGCAGGCATTATAGGCAGGTGCCTGGAATAGTGATAGAATCACGAATTCATGGACAACTCCATAGAGTTAGCCCAGCTCACTTGTTCTTGAAGCTTCGCGGAAGTTTGCTAGTACTCTTCCCATGCGTTTAACCTGGCAAATCAAGCAAATTGGATAACGAAATGCTTTCAATAACTGCTAATAATTTATAACTAATGATAGAAAGGCGAGGAGACTGAAAGAGAGTTGGACGTGCATCAGCGACCAAGGAGCGGATAGCGATCTCTCCAGAGCGACACTGAGGCACGATACACTCGCTCACATATTCACTGCTCACTACTACTTGTTCGCTCACTACCACCTACTCGCTTACCTTGCTGTGCCTCCTAGCCTCCACCCACATTGGGAGGTCGAATACCTTCCTTCACGTGTACCACTCTTCTACTCAAGAGCTCCCTGACATCCTCTGGAATCTCGGGCAAATCGGTATCGCCGTTGAGTTTCTTGTGGTCAAGGATGTCGATGGTTGTCTTGAAGCGATTGAAAAGCTGCTCCGCTCGCACGAGGACTACATCCACGTCCATACTCTGGCCCAGCTCATTGATAAACTTGAGGATTTCATCAAACTGGTGCAACTGCGTCATAATCACATCTTTATTGATATCGAGCATCGCCAATGCAATAAACAAATGAAACTGGCTGCTATAATAGTCGGTCCACAGTACTTCCCAGAGCCTTAGCACGCTATCCCAGTCGAATTCCCGCTTAAACCAGACAAGAAGCATTCGGAAAAAGAAAAAGAAATGTGTCGAGTCGGCCTTGGCCAGATGCTGATATAACTTGGGAAGCATAAACTGGGTCAAGTGGTCCAAAGTTGCGAGCTGGCCCCGCATCCCTGACTGGTCGCGAATAAAGTTGCGCTCCATACGGTCCATGAAGCCAGCAAATGCCCAAAATGCAATCGAGTCATCCTGAAGTAGAACGTAGAGCGGACTCAAAAGATCGGACATACCCTGGACGTATCCCAAGTTTTCATTGAACTCATTGTAGGTGATGAGCATATCCTTCATTTGCTCGAGATGGGGATTGGCTCCGCTATCTGCGAATCTACTCTCGGGATCTGGGTGTGGGATATCACTTGGTAAAAAGATATCAAGAGTGCGGTCAGTGCGTAGCACATCTTTTTCGATCCGCACTTTTTGGTCGCGCCAAAACTCATCAGTTTGTTGCCGGTCCAAGTCGTCCCACCAGCGACGTTTGTAGCGATAGTAGTCATTACGCTTTTCGCTGATAATCGAGCTTCTCTCATGGCTATCACTGTCCCATGGATAGATGCCCAACAGGAAAAGCCATGCATCGGGTCGGGCTACCGGCTCAAGGCCGCCGTGAAAGATTCGGTCCTTCACCTCGTCCACAGTAACCGTGAGTCGTCCGTGTTGATCAAATAAGGATTCCCATTCCTCCAGGGTGACGGGGTTGCGCCGCTCCACTGCGCGCGTCAGCTTGACCACCGAAAAGTCGTCATTCTCGTCTTCGATATCGGTCCACACCACATCGTAGCGTGATTTGGCGGAATCCTGAGCTATACCAAGCGCCCACTCGGCCAAGTATACGCGTGCCGAATCAAACTCCTGGCTCAGCTGTTCCACCTCGGGCACGTTAAGAATGGCCTTGACAGGAGCTGGAGTGCGATCCAGCATGTTCTGGCCCGCTTTGCGGCTAAAGCGAGTAATTGTAGCGAGTTTCTCAAGCAGTCCCCACTTGGCGTCCTCCCATTGTGATGATTTCTTGCGTTGGGCATTGTGGGGACTAAAACTGAGCTTATCGACGGTATCTGGGTTTACCAACAAGACATTAGGCTCAATTGTGCTGGGAACAACTTTTGCGTACTCTTTGAGGACCTCTAGAAACCGCACACCACCCCAATGCATCCCCTTGTCGAACGTGGCAAAGTCCTGGGCAGCGCGCTCCCGTTCGGCGAGAGTAGAGGCTGATTCGTCGTCATGGAAAAAGAGCGCAGGTAACGTTGTTTGGTCTCTAGTGAAAATGAGCAGAGAGCCCCACCACCAGCCAATTGTAGGGGTCCGGACCTGGACTGAGTAGATATCACGCAATGGCAGGCTGAAAGCGTGCGTGCTGCGCGCCAGAGTTGGCACGGGGCTCACAAACACCTGGTGGGAAGCCAGGCATCCCGATTCCGGGTCCAGGTCGACTTGCACGTACTGATCGAGATCGCTCTTCTCCCGGATAAGGCTCTCGGGCACCCAGGAGAGGAGGATCTCCGTATTCTTGGCATTGGGGGGCCGTAATAGTGCAAGGTAGCCAGGAATATTATCCTTGCTTGTTTTGCTGGGGTGTATATAGACCTTTGATTTGCAGTAAATCAGCTGCACTTTGTCCGTCATAAGCAAAGCCTCAGGCACTGGGAAAAGTAAAGGGTGCTATGTATGGTAAAGTAGTTAATAATCATTTATATCGCTTTAATGGGTAGAGTGGCCATAGAGTGGCCATATCTGGACAGCCACAATGCAGACCCAGCGAGTGTGGCAAAGTGCAAGGTGAGGTGAGGTGAGGATGGCCGTTAGGGATGAGAAGGGTCGTTAGGGATGAGAAGGGTCGTTAGGGATGAGAAGAGTCGTTAGGGATGAGAAGAGTCGTTAGGGATGAGAAGGGCCGTTAGAGGCTGAGAAGAGTCGTTAGTGGCTAAGAAGGGCCGCTGGAGGCTGAGAAGAGCCGCTGGAGGGCTGATTTATAGCACACAAGTATCTCCCCATACAGTATACCATACATCTTACCATAAAACTAAATCAATTAGTCTGCATGTGATAGGTTCCCAAAACTATACCAGCACCCTAACCTGAAAAGCATCTACCAAATCTTTACACTTGACTAGCAATCACACTTGGAAATAGCATCCACTCTTCAGCTGCGCTCATCTCTTTGCCGCACTTTGCTCTACCAGCTTCCCCAGATAAAAGCACGTGATCATGTACCCCACCCTATACCGATCTCCAAACTGGCTCCTCTCCTCAACACCAGATGCTTCGCAGATTCTCGACATCATCCTCGCTCTCCCGCCACGTCACTGTCATTGGTTCTGGCCAAATGGGCGTGGGCATTGCCTATGTTGCGGCCGCTAATGCCAAACTGGACGTCACGCTCGTTGACAATAGCAGCCAGAGCCTCGAAAAGGGCCACAAGTTCATTGAGAAATTGCTTGCCAAGAACGTGTCCAAGGGCAAAATCACCGAGCAGGATGCCGGCGATATCCGCAACCGGGTGGCCAAGAGCACCGACCTCGGCTCCGTCGTGGCCGGTACCGACTTTGTGATTGAAGCAGTACCCGAGATTCCATCGCTCAAGGAGCAGATTTTTGCAGATTTGGCCGAGAAAGCCAGCGCCGGTGCCGTACTGGGAACCAACACCTCGTCCATCTCCATCACCAAGATCGCCAGTGCCGCGAGAGGTGCCGAGGACCGCGTCGTGGGCGTTCACTTTATGAATCCAGTGCCAGTCCAGCCCGGCGTCGAGATTATTCGCGGCCTCCAGACCAGCGACCAGACACTCGCCACAGCCCATGAGCTTGTGGGCCAAATGGGCAAGAAAATCAGTACCAGCCAGGATACCCCGGGGTTTCTTGCCAACCGGATCCTGATGCCCTATATTAACGAGGCTATCATCACCTTGGAGACGGGGATCGGCAAGGCTGAGGATATCGATAGCATCATGAAGAATGGGTGCGCCATGCCCATGGGTCCGCTCGCCCTTGCCGACTTTATTGGCCTCGATACTTGCTTGGCAATCATGAACGTTTTGCATCGCGACACCTGCGACTCAAAATACAGACCAAGCGTCTTGTTACAGCGCATGGTCGATGCGGGCTGGTATGGTAAAAAGAGCGGTAAAGGATTTTACGACTACTAGACAACTAGACTAGATATATAAGGTTAGATGGGGACCATAAAGGGGTCAGCAAGCCAAGGAAGGAGCTAGCACGTATAGGACCATAGAAGGCTGTTCTATTGGTGATTAGAGAAGCTAGATGGAGGGAGGCATGGGTGTGGGTGCGGGTAGGGTACAGCGACTGGAGCACAGCTACTGAGCATAGCGACAGGCAAGGCAAGGTACTGGGCACAGCTACTGAGCGCAGCTGGCAACCCAGCTCAAGCACAGCTACTGGGCAGCTGGCAACCGAGCTCAAGCACAGCTACTGGGCAGCTGGCAACCCAGCTCAAGCACAGCCTCATACCTCAGGGCCACCCGCATCACTTTGAGAAACCGGACAGTTCATCAAGCACCGGGGAGTCAGTCGCAGCGGCCTCCCTTTTTAAGCGAGCCTCAAGTTCGCGCAACTCTTCTTCTCTACGGCGAAGCTCTTCACGGCGCTGCTCGAGCTCATTCTGTAGTTGAAGCTCGTCACGCTGTAACTTTTCTTCTTCGGCCCGTAACGTCTCTTCACGCTGGAAATGGGTGCTGTTGTCGCCATCTTCAGAGAGACGCTGCGTGCGATAATTCTCGTAAAGATAGTCATAAGTAGTTTCTTTGAGATCATTAAGGTGGGTGTACAGCAGCGTCTCGCGCAACAACGCAAAGTCAGAGACCTTGGGGTCGTCCACCTGAACAGTACCCCAGGGGTAGTGGCGGGCCTGGCCATCACTGGCACCAAAGATAGCAAACGGGACGGTATCCTGGATTGAAGAAGTGCCGGCCAGTGTAGTTTCGTCGTCGTCAAGCATCGCAAACTCAAACACAGGGATCTTGAACTTGTCGATATCCTCGCGGATGAGCCGCTTGTTTAGCTGGATTTCTGAACGCGTCAACGCGTCGCATTTGGCAATGACAGGAATGATATTGACTCTGGGGCCGACCATTGTCAGGAACTCCACGTCCTGCTCGCGTAGTCCGTGGCCAGTGGCTTCGATCAGGTAAACAAGCGCGTGGATGCGGTTGTCAATAAAGCGCGGGTTACGGCGAATGCGCGACTCTTCGGCCAGCACCTCGTCAAACTGCTGCTCAATGTACTTGAGGATCTCGTTCAAGCAGAGGTTGTTGTCGAGGTTGTCGCCAAACCCGGTGGTCTCAATGAACCGTAAAGTGATGACCCCGAGGTCGCTATCGCTCAACTCTTCAGTAAAAGTACGAAGACGCACGGGGCGGTCCTTGTGCGCGGCAGCGGGATCCTGGTCCATCCACGAGGTAGTCGAAACAACCTGGTGGTTGCAGAGCGTGTTGATAAAAGTCGATTTCCCTGCTCCGCCGGAGCCTGCGACCATTACATTGAAACGCACGCCGCGTTTATTGGCCGTGCGCCGTGCGCCACGCGTACTGGAGGAAGCGCTCGTGAGCCGTCTGTGCATGTTGGCAGTAGTTAGTAAGGAGGTCCTATGATGCATCACAATACCCAAAAAACCACGAGGGCGGCACCATTAGCGGCACTTGGCGTGCTCTTTTGGAGAGTTATCGGTCTAGAGTTGGCCGCATCAATTTGATAAGATTTGGTGTTGAGTATAGTCGTTTTTCTTTATGTTTAGGTAGAGGTAAGGGTCCAAAGGTCTGTCGGAAGGTGCATAGGCCATGCAGAAGACAGGCAGAGGAGAAAAGGCTCCAGCAGCGGGAGCGGTAGCCAGTTTCAAGATAGACCGGAATATAAACCCTCATTAGCTACAGACAAACACACATATGCGCGCAGTTAGGCCTGCCCCTGGCCACGCGCTCACTCAGCATGCTCACTATCGCATCGGCTGCTGTTATTCTGGCGCTTTTGCCCTCTCTCCAGCTCGATCCAGTCAATACACTCGTAAAGTATGTGCCTGTGATTGTTTTGATCCAGTTTGTTGACTCGGTCCTCATCTCTGAGAACTTTTTTTCTGCTTTTCTTGCCATTGTGCTCTCTGGCGTGTTGACCCCGTGCATCGCGACAATTTTTGTGTTATTTGGCGCACCCGCAACCGACTATATCCCTGGAACTCTTTTATGTGCCGCAGCTTTCACATTTCTGGCCGTCACGCCCATGATCTCCAAGTATGGGCTCGAGTACAGTCACTGGAAGAACGCCGCCGGTCTGGCATTACCATTCACCGAGGTTTCGGGTGGGTTCTGGGCTGCCACTCTCGGTGCGTGGCTTGGTGCTGTGCCCATCGCCCTCGACTGGGACCGCCCCTGGCAGCAATGGCCAATCACTGTGTTAATCGGCAGTGCTTTGGGCGCCCTGGCCGGCAATTTACTCGGACTAATAGTATCGAGTAATAAACACGACAAGTACGGCCTCGAAAAGCAGCTCAAGGCAGACAAAAAGGCTCTCAAGCAGCAAAGAGAAAGAGCAGAAAAGCTCAATCAATCTCAATAAATAACTATGTACGTGATTCGGCCAAGACTACTCTAACCTCCACTCTAAATCTCCTCGCTCTCTTCACTCTTGGCACTCCTTCTGCTCATTGAAAAACTCCTCAACAGGGATCTCGGAAACAGGTGTGCGCCCGCGTGGGTTTCGTGCTCAGTTCCGTTGTGGTATATCCTTACTTCGCCCTCAGTATCACTAGTAACAATCAAATCGTGCGTATAGTTTAGCAGCTTTTTCGTTGTCTCGGGCATAAACAGCGCGCATGTAGTGACACCCTTGTTGCTCTTGAAACTCTCATAGGCAGCGTTCTTGGTGGAGTTTGTGAGAAGCGTCGTGTTTGTATCATGGCGGGCCCAAATATAAGTGCGACGGTCCTCACTGGGCGCAATTACCCACCGTTTATCTGGGCTCAGAGAGGCGCTAGAAAGCGAGTACTGGTTGGAAAGACCACGGTACTTGCAGTTTAGATCCAATGTTTGCAGATCATAGATACGCAGCCGACTACCATTAGAGCTCACAAGCATTTTTACGCGGGAAACAGCCTCATCCTCGTCCACAAAGACAATGATGCCGGTGACGCGTAGAGTGGCAGAATTGAGAACGTGCTGGCTACCAACTTGCAATCTCTTTCTCAATTTCAGCCCGTCGGTCATGAGAATCAGAATCTGACCATCAAAACACCCCACAAAAAGCATCCCTCCCTTGGGCCCAAACGCGATTGCCGAAACTGGGCTCGGGCACTCGTACTCGTATGAGACTTCGCGATCCGGAATACTCCAGAGCCGTACTATCTTGTCGAGGCACCCTGTCACAAAAAATCTATCGTCTGTGGGGTGATATTTTACGCTGCTCACCACGTCCGGGTGAGTGAACGTGGCAAGGCATTCGTTGCGCTCAATATGCCAAAGCTTTGCAGTGCAATCAAGCGATGTGGAGACGAGGAAATTATTGCGGGACCAGGCCAATTGTTGGATCTCGTCGTTATGGCCCTCAAAAATGCGTACAGGTCGATTGGCGAGCGTTTGGCCCCCCTTTCGCTCGCCCTCATGATGATACAATATTGTCCAGACCCAGATAATCTTATTGGCTCCTGCAGCGGCAATATATATGCCATCGGGACTTATGGAAACTGACCATATGGGGCTCTGGGCCATGGGAGCGTTTTCCTCGGCAGTGAGCGGCAGATCGAGTTTCTGGACATGCCTCAGGTTCGCAAAGTCTCTGTGCGGCTTTCTTACCACTTTTGTCCTAACCCGGCGCTGGTCTACAGCCGAATTGCTCTGGATCGGGAGTAAACCTGGATCCTCGCCCGATAAACTGTTCTCAATGAACTTGTGCCGCTTGAATATTGTCGACAGCCGATGTTTTTCATGTTGCGGAGTTTCTGGTAATCCCGATTCGGGTTCTGGAGCGGGATCCAACTCCAATGTCGGAATCTTTCTCATGTCAAGTCGGAGCAGCAAGGTATGTGGGGCCTGATGCTTGGGGTGGGGGGCTGTGACATTGAATTACAATTCGTCAGAGTCTGTGTTATCAAGTCAGGTGAAATAAAAGTCTATATAATTACACGAGAATACCTTTGATACAGGTCGTGGCTGAGTGAGTGAGGTGAAGATACGTACCGTGCGAGGCTGAATCGGCTGAATCCGGGGCGAAACCTAATTAAATAGTTGTGGCTAGTGGAACTTGTGGCAACAGTTCGCTGTCGTTGCTGTTTTGGCATGATCAGGAGAGATTAGAGTGTGAGCAGCGGATCGTCTGATTTGAATTGGATATTTGGAACAAAAGGCGCACGAGTCGAATTGATCTGGATGAAAGATACGCAAAAAGCACATGTAGAAATTATAGATGCTATTTTAGTGAATTGCTATGGGTTTGAGTGCCTTGCACTAGGCGTTGCCGGCTGATTGCAAATTCAATTAATCGACTCTGTAGATCGACTTTTTGTAGATCGACTCACCTATCTATCATCTCACCCATCTAACTCACCTATCTAGCTCACCATCTAACCCACCTATCTAGCTCACCATCTAACCCACTATCTAACCCATCTATCCCATCTGTCCCACCCATCTATCCCACCACCTGTCCCACTCACATGCTAATTAGCAATGCTGTTTTCTTTCCAGCTGATTTTCTATCAGATGTCCGCCACCGTTTTCACCACCGTTTTCACCACCGTTTTCGCCACACCTTCCTCGTTTTCACCACCCTACCGCCACACCCTCACCTTGCAGAATTTGCCACCCAAACCACTTTGGCCGCCACAACCACTACCAAGTCACCCCTGACAAACCAAAGCTTGAAGAGAAAAAAAATTATGAAGAGGAAATCAAGCAGCTTGGGAAATGAAAAACCCCTTAGTTTTGCTGATCTCTCGGAGGGTTCCTCAGATGAAGACTCCATGAGCAATAATTCACACTCAGAGTCGGAATATGAGTCTGAGGCGAGCCCCGACGAGCCTCCCCAGTCACAGGGCCTCGCTAAAAAGGGCCCTAAAATTGCTGCAGAAGACGTCCGAATCGCCCGTGAAACAAGTGAGCTGTTCAAATCCAATATCTTTAAGCTTCAGATTGATGCTTTGCTCGAGGAGATTGCGGTTCCAGAGAAGCACCTCGCGCTCGCCAACAAGCTCCTCTACACTCTTCGCGACGTTATTCTCGGAGCAAGCGCCTCAAAAGAGTACACTGCAGCCAATGTGGCCAAGGCTTTCCCCAATAAAGTCCCATTTTGCTGTGAGCTCGATACTGACTCGAAGCTAAAGTTCAGGTTTGAGGCCCCTGAGGACGTCAATGTAGTGGGCTCGTACTCGCTCAAGTCCACTGTAAAGCAACCAGAAGGCTCGGGTATTGATTTGGTGGTTGTTATTCCCAAAGAGACTTTTGAGCATAAGGACTACCTCAATTACCGCTACTTCCACAAGCGTGCATTTTACCTTGCTGGTATCGCAAATACCGTGGCCAATTCAAGCGCAGACGTAAAGGTTCGCTATGACCTGTTCAATGGTGACCCACTTAGACCCATTCTGGTGCTGGAGCCCCTCAACACAAAGTTGGCCCGGTACTACCATATTAATATCCACCTGGGTCTTGAACCGGATGCTTTCCCAGCCCGCAAACTCCAGCAAGATCGCAACGCCGTCCGCGATGTAGATGGCCCCACTCCCATGTATAACTTTGCCATCCTCTGCGACCTGAGCTACCAGCCAATTCTCTCCTATTTGCATACCGCTGCTAGCCAGTGCGCAGAGTTCACCAATGCTTGCAAACTTGGTCGTCTCTGGCTCAGGCAGCGTGGCCTCCAGTTCAACCATCTGCATTTTGCCTTGCTAATGGCAGCCCTGCTGAACGGTGGGCCCAATGCTTCAAGTGGCAGTAGCAGTGGGAAACGTGTGCTGCTTGCCGGATACTCGTCGTATCAGCTCTTCAAGGCCACTATTTTGTTCCTTGCCGCGAATGACATCGATCTTAGGTTTCAAAGCGGCGAGCCCACTAGGCCTGCCATGTCGGGCACCTCAACGCTTGAATTGGGCGATACTGGCCTCAATGTGCTCGAGGACTTGCCAGAGTGGTCATTGCGCTCGTTGCGCCACGAAGCACGCGTCACAGTAGATCTGCTACAAGACGTTGCAGTCGATCGGTTCCATGACCTTTTTCTCAAAAACATCAACAATTATAACCTGAAATATGATTTGCATTTCTCGGTGCAGCTGCCAAACACAGATTATAATGTGGTCAATGGTAGTTACTTCAATTACATTACTGACCGACTCTACAAGACTCTGGGGTATGCATGCGGTAATAGAATCAAACAAATTGTATTCAAGTGTGAGAACGAGTCAAGCTGGCCGCTTGCATCGAACCCCCAACTCGCATTCGACCTTAGCATCGACGTTGGGGTGATTTTGGACTCGGAGAGCGAAAAGCGCGTCACATATGGACCGGGTCCCAACGAGCCTGGCCAAAAACATTTCAAGCAGTTTTGGGGTGGTAAATCTTCGCTCCGTAGGTTCCAGGACGGTAAAATCCTCGAGGCAGTAGTGTGGAAGCCAAGTTCCAAGTCGATCGTTTACGACATCGCAGAGTTTGTGGTCGTAAAGCATTTCGACGGTAGTATCGAGGCACCTCCGTCCATTGAAACGCTGCTGCCGTTTCAAAAACAGGTTCTCCAGCATGAGCGCAGCCGCACCTCACTGGCGCTCTGGCAAACCAAGATTAATGCATTTAATGATCTCGCCCAAACAATGATGGGGCTCGAGCTCCCGCTTCGTATCTCCTCAGTCTATGGTATCTCCTCCTCTTTGCGCTACACATCGATTATCGAGCCGCTAGCTAATGATGATTCGTGTGAGGACAATGTTGCTGAAGCCATCATCCAAATGGAGAGTAGCGGTCGCTGGCCTGATGACGCCGAAGCGATTGAGAAAACCAAAATCGCATTCTTAATCAAGATCGCCCAAGTTTTACGTGCTTCCAAATCTAAACTCGAGGCAGTTGTCGGAGTCGAGCCGAGTCTTGTGGCTGGCGAAATTGAAATGGGGTTCCTGGTCGTGCAGGCGGAGGGGTATGCTTTCAAGTTCAGAATAGCCACAGAGCGTGATGATCTCGTTTATTCTCGTGCGCTTAGCGGGACTGGCAGCGCTGGTGAGGACAAGCTCCTGAAGCTCAAGCGTGTGGGGCCTGCTGCTGCTGATCATCACCGTCTCATTAGTGGTATGGCGTTGAAATTCCCCTTTTACTCGCCTACCTGTCGGATGCTCAAAATTTGGTTCCGCAAGCATTTGCTGGCGTCGTATATTAATGAAGAGACCGTGGAACTTTTGGCGCTGAAGCCGTTTATCGACTCGAGCCCCTATGTGGCGCCTTCCAGCCTTTCGTCTGCCTTTTACCGTATCCTGGATTTTCTCTCGAGGTGGAATTGGAAAGAACAACCCATCATTTACGACGCCGATCGGTCACGAGAAGAGCTGGTTCAGGGGTGCCAGATGGATCCCACACTGCACACTCAGCTGATGGCTAATTTTAACATTAACCGTAAAAGTGATCCGGCTTTGACTCTCAGCCCGTACTTTATCGCTACACGCGTTGACACCACTGGCATTCTTTGGACCCAAGCTTTGCCCCGCTCTCGAGTTGGAATCATGATTGCATCGCGCACCACAGCGTTGGCGCGTCAGTCTCTTAAACTTGTTGAATCAGGCAAGACTGACGCCATGTTCCATCCGGCGCTTCAGGATTTCCACGTTGAGATCAGACTTGAGAACCCTAGTGTGCAGCACAAGTCCAAGTACAAGAATCTCACCAGCACCACCCTGGCCTCTGTTCTCAAGAGCAACAGCAATATTGGCCAAGAGTTTTACCGCGACGTGGCCGCCGCGTACAAGGATTCATTGGTACTGTTCTACAGCGGCGCTTTCAACGATAAGAGTACCAAAACCCAAGTTATCACCGGTATTTGGAACCAGGAGGCCCAGCAGCCACAAAAATTCCGCGTTAACCTTCCTTACAGCGTGAAACCGGTAGAAAATGGAAATGTAGTTTTGAACAAGGAGGCCATCATTCAGGAGATCAATCGTTTGGGCGACTCAATGGTCAAAGTTATTCGCTATTAGAGCATTATTGTACATATATTTAGATATTTATGGAGCCCAAGGCTCGTTACTTGAGTAAATGTCCCTAGGCGCTGTGTTGTGGCCGCGATTAGAGAGAGGATATCGGTCTCACTAATTCTGGAATAATTTCTGCTTGTGAACGAATCAAGTACGCACACGGCCTGCCATTTCTCTCTGGTTCTCTCCGGAACTCTGCTGGCGCTCCACTGGCACTATTCGCTCATACATAGACTCGGGCGATGGTCAATACCTTGAATTTATTACTTGATAGTTAAATTAAAATGATACAAATGCTAGCATGCTATTTAGTCAAAAACAATCTTTTTGCCTTGGGGCTTGTTGTCAAAGCCAGGGCGACCAGCGCGGGGAGCAGGGGAGCCACGATTGGAACCAGTAGCACTGAAGCCGCCACGGCCACGGCTGCCACCACGGGCACCGCCACGACCACCACGGTTACCGCCAAAGCTCTGGCGGCCACCGCCCATGCTGTTGTCACGGGGTACACTGTAGTCAAGACGAAGGGGACGGCCACCAAGCTCGGCACCAGTCATGGCCTCAAGAGCAGCCTTGGCATCGTCGACGCTGCCAAACTGGACATAGGCGAAACCCTTGGGCTGCTCGCTCTCGGGGTGGGTGGGGATACGGCAGGTGAGCACATTACCGTGCTCAGCAAAGGCAGCGTAAAGGGTGTCACGGTCAGTCTGGAAGCTCAAGTTGCCAACAAACAGGGTGTCGCTGGGAGCGCTCAGGTTGTCACCATACTGCTGGGCACGAGCATTGACCTTGTCCTTGGGCTTTTGGTTGGAGATATCGCAGTTGATGGGGCGTCCGTCAATCTCGGCATCCTGCATTTTCTTGATAGCATCCTGAGCGTTTTCCTCGCTATCGAAATCGACGTATCCGTACCCCTTGGAGCGGCCGCTCTCGCGCTCAGTGATAACACGGGCGGAAAGAGCGCCGGTGGTTGCCTTTTGGAACTCCTGGAGAAGCCAGTCGTCGTCGATATTCCAAGAGAGACGGCCGACGAAGAGAGTGGCAGGCTCGCTCTTGGCCTTTTTGGCAGGCTGTTCCTCAGAGTCCTCGAGAGAACGCTTCTTTTTAGGTTCAGCAGGCTCGTCAGAATCTGAGCTGGAGCTGGAGCTGGAGCTGGAGGCAGCGGCCTTCTTGGGCTCCTCAGAATCACTGTCGCTATCGGAGCTGCTAGAGTCAGAGTCAGAGCTAGACGAGCTGGAGCTGGAGCTGGAGCTGGAGCTGGAGCTAGAATCGGAGTCGGAATCGGAGCTGGAGCTGCTGGAGCTAGACTCCTGCTTCTTAGTTTCCTTCTTGGTCTCCTTCTTGGTCTCTTTCTTGGCCTCCTTCTTAGCCTCCTTCTTGGGCTCCTCCTTCTTTACCTTTTTAGGTTCAGGCTTCTCATCCTCAGACTCTGAGCTGGAGTCGGAATCGGAGCTGGAACTGGAACTGGAACTGGAGCTGGAACTGGAGCTGGAGTCAGAGTCAGAGTCACTGCTGCTGCTGCTGCTGCTGTCCTTCTTCTCATCTTCGGAATCACTGGAGTCGCTGGACTCGGACTCAGACTCTTCCTTCTTGGACTTCTTAGAGGGCTTGCTCACCTTCTCAGTCTTTTTAGAGTCTTTGGTGACCTTAGCCTTGGAGACTTTGACAGGCTTGCTGGACTTTGAGTCCTTGGACGAAACTTTAGATTTGGATGCCATTGAAGAAAAAATTTAGATAATCTTTTTTGGTTTTATGCACGATATGCATGATTCCATGCAAAAATTTCGGTGGGCGGTGGGGCAACCGGTGGCGAAACTTTGCAGGCTGTGGCGCAGTGCAGGTGCCCGGCAGCAGAGCCAAGGGTGTGAAGAGCCTGTGAGAAGCAGGTGATAACTGTACATTTATATTCTCGTTTTTTATTCGCGTAGTGGTGGTCGAGCTCTTTCTGCGAGCGCAAACTACGAAACGGAGATTTTCTCGACATCTCCCATTTCTACTTGATCAATTATAGTATAGGATCCCACAAGTATCCTTAGCATACAAAGGTAGGGCTGGACTACATAATAGTAAAGGTCAGCGGTTCACTGAGCTATTATCCGACCTTTGACTGAACCTGGCTACTCAGTCCAGTTCAACTGACGCCGATCCTCGTATATCGACAGGCGTGCCACGCTCACTAGATAAATATAACCCCTACTCGTCGACCATTTCATCTTCGTCCTTGACTTGAGCGTCTTTGTCCTCCTCTGACCGCTCCTCGGCCTCATTAGGCACCTGGGGCTCCTTTCCCTCCACTACTCCTGTCATTACAAAGTCCTCATCGTCCTCCAGAATACGTTCATTTCCAGTCAAGCAGTACTTCTCGGGAGGCAGCCTGAGGCCGTAACCTTGGGGAACAGCGGGCAGCGGCCGTTTATTACGCTCTTGCGCCAGCTCCAGAAGCATCTCTTTGGGGGCTGCAGGCTTGAACTGGTAATTGACGCGCGCGGAAACAGCGAGACGTACATCGTCCACCGTCAATGGCGAAGACGTAGCGCCCACGCCCGCGGGCTGCTGACCTCCAGAGCTGTGAGCGTAGTCGCTGTATATAAGCGCATCACTGAGCACTTGGGTGGTGTAACGGTGTGTGAAATCCATGAGTTGAAGAGGAACTTGCTCCTGGTAGGACGAAACTCCCATAGACGCCAAGATCAAATGTAAAATCTTGACATCTCTTGGTGTTTCCGACATGACGAGGGAGGGTGCGAGCGAGGCTGAGCTAAGCAATGGTGACTAAGAGCTTGCTGATTAACGAGCTGACAAACGATTGAACTGACTAAGGACTAACCTGACTAATGAACAGTAGAGACCCGCGGTCGGCCCCCTCTCTAATATGCTTGTCAACTTTTGGCTTTTCTGCGCGGCGCTTGCTCAAACAGTCACTGATAAGGTATTCTTTGAAATCGAGCAAGACGGAGAGTCCCTTGGGCGCGTCGTTATGGGCCTCTACGGTGAAGATGTCCCCAAAACCACCCAAAACTTCCGCGAGTTGTGTTCAGGAGAGCACGGCTTTGGCTACGAGGGGTCCTCTTTCCACCGTGTGATCAAGCAGTTTATGATCCAGGGCGGCGATTTCACCCGCGGCGATGGCACCGGCGGCAAATCCATCTGGGGCGACAAGTTCAAGGATGAGAACTTTAACATCAAGCACACGCGTCCCGGTCTTTTGAGCATGGCCAATGCGGGCAAGGATACCAATGGATCCCAGTTCTTCATTACCACTGTTGTTACCAACTGGTTGGATGGCCGCCATGTCGTATTCGGCGAGGTCATGGAGGGCATGGACATCATCAAGAAGATTGAGGGCGCAGACACCGATCGCCGTGATCGTCCCAAGAAGGCCATTACTATTGTCAAGTCGGGTATTATTGAGGAGGGTCCCGAGGACGTCGCCGAGGATATCCTCGACAAAGTCATGGACTTTGATGATCCCGTTCACTTGGAGGAGTTGTAATTGCTCACAATTAGATCCTTAGTATGCTAGAGGCGGTCTCTGATCGTCGTATATAGTATCAGTTGAATTTGCTGCATCTCCGGTCAGGCAAGATCACCGCAGTTTACCACCCGCACATTGGCTTGCATCCTTTCGTCGGGGTTTTAGTATTGCTGTGACTGAGTGACAATCCAGTCCTTTGAGAATATATCAAGTGGGGCTCATTGTGTACTACTCAGTGCCTATCCCACCACCAAGCCCCATCTAGGCTGCTCTATCTGGATGTATGTATCTTGGCCTCTAGATAATTAATTTGATTAACAGCTTGAGGGCGTTATTGGCTATCTCTTTAATGCGCTTCAGGCCTCCAAAATTTTTAGAATACTGCAGCATATCAATCCTAGTCCAAGTCGCTCTATTACCACTTGTGCTCCTACACAGATGCAGCAGTAACTGGTGGGCTGATCTGGTGACAAGCTCGGGATACCGACACGCTTGTTACATGCAGGGCTTTCCAGACATACAGGAGGGTACACTACAGGGGCATGTCACGCGGGTAGGCACGGATTTGTCTTTTCTTGCTGAAAAGGTGTTTGATATCTAGACTTACAACTTGCAGAAGTAGTCTCTATGCAGCGGTCCTGCGTTCCGTCCCCTTAATGCTGCTAGAAACCCCCATTAAAGGCACAGTGCACATAATATCCGCAACAGTGCATAACAGCTGCATTCACTCGAATAAATCGCTCCAAGCAAACCCATGAGCTGCTATAGTTGCAACGCTGTTGGGTATACTAGAATATTGCTACACGAGCTGTTCAATCCCCTCATATACTACTGTCCGCTGCGCACCATTTGTACCGCCAGGGCTCCTCTGCCCACAGTTGTCTAAATTTAGAGGCCCGCATATCGCTACAGCCAATCGAGTAAAAAGATGCAACTTGATTCTGTAGTTGAAACAAACGTGGTGGACAATTTGAGTGACCTACTTATTGCGTCTTGCTCATCCTGTCTGGCCCTTTGCTGTTTTCCTTACACCATTCGATTTTCCTTTCTAGCTAGCTCCCATCTACTACTTTTTCGGCTGTAAGCCCCTTTTCTTGGCTGAGTTCGCTTCAGCCCACTTTGCTGTGGCAGTGGGCCGCCTCGGAAAATCCGTTGCCAGGGGCGCATAACCGAGCCTCGGCGGCGCGATCCTCCCCAGGCGGTAAATGCGAAAATACTAGACTTGGCATACCTGAGAGTATCCTCAGGCAGTATATCGTGGTATCTCAGCTCTTGCTGGGGCACAATCTCGCTTTATCTGCTGCTCTGGAGCCTGAGCTAGGGTGAAAAGTTTGCGAAAACCTGCACCGGCCGATTCTCTTTGGTGAAAAATTTTTGGGAGATATTCTGTTTTCTAACAATCGAGTATAAAACAGATTTCTAGTCTTTGACGGGGATCACAACGTTGCTGAGGCTTTGCTTAAAGATTGCATTCTGCATAATGCCACAAGTTCTTTTATATATGTAGGCCTAGAAAAATGGGCAAGCATATCACGGACACTAATTCAAATGTTGTTTTCACCGAGGAAACTAAAAAGGACTAGCTCAAGGCCGATGTTTCAGCCACTAACTGCAAGCAAGCAATGCATGTTCATGCATATTATGCATCACATGCATCCGACGCACTGAATCCTGCATGCACTATTCAGGTAATTAATACTGGGTATATAAGGACCCGTTCGGAGCCTCTATTGTTCAACACACATGCGTCTCTCTACTCTTTCCATTGCTCTTATTTCGACTGTAATTGCTTCCCCCGTCGCTAACACCGGCTTGGTTGCCAGAGAACAGCAGGGTCAGCAGGGCCAGGAGTCCAACCAGAACCAGGGCGGCCAGCAGGGCCAACAGGGCCAGGAGTCCAACCAGAACCAGGGCGGCCAGCAGGGTCAGCAGGGTCAGGAGTCCAACCAGAACCAGGGCGGCCAGCAGGGCCAGCAGGGTCAACAGGGCCAGGAGTCCAACCAGAACCAGGGCGGCCAGCAGGGTCAGCAGGGCCAGGAGTCCAACCAGAACCAGGGCGGCCAGCAGGGTCAACAGGGCCAGCAGGGCCAGCAGGGCGAGCAAACCCAACAATCTCAGCAGACCCAGCAGGGTGAGCAGACCCAGCAGGGCGAGCAAACCCAACAATCTCAGCAGACCCAGCAGGGTGAGCAAACCCAACAATCTCAGCAGACCCAGCAGGGCGAGCAAACCGAGCAGTCCCAGCAGACCCAGCAAGGTGAGCAAACCGAGCAGTCTCAACAAACTCAGCAGAGCGAGCAGACCCAGCAGTCTAATCAGCAGACCTCTGAGGCCTCGGCTACTGGCTCCTCATCCGCCTCCGCTTCTAGCGCTGCTTCTGCCACTGGCTCCGCTTCTGGCTCTAGCGCTGCCAGCTCTGGTTCCAAGTCTGCTTCTGGCTCTAGCGCCGCTACCTCCAAGTCTGCATCTGGATCTGCCTCTGGCTCCGCTAGTACCTCCGCCGCCGCCAACAACGCTGGTGTCGTTGGTGCCTCCCTCCTTGCTGGTGTTATCGCCGCTCTTCTCTAAACGTCACTGATTTCCAAAATCAGCTAAGGGTTGTTATTTTATTATGTAGCTTGTAAATTAGGTTTAAACCATTCAAAAGCATTCAACATCAGTGAGCTAAATCAGTGAGCTTACCACCTAGCATTCTGGGGCTGTGTCTTTAGCTTCCCGGCGCTGGGTCTCTAGCTTTCCAACGGTATTCAGCGACATGGCTTGAATTATCAAAACAACTTTTGGCAAAATCTACCAAAATTTGGCGAAAAGGCAACCATTTCTCCGAATGGGTTGGAGTCCGGCTCACACCAGTCTAATTGTCCTGCAAGTCAAGGTATTTCAACATATGTATCTATAGATATTGGCTTTATCTTTGACCTGAACAAGCCAACTGCACACAACCACCATCGCCACAAAAATCGCCACCACCAAAATCGCCACCAAGATCGCCACACCAAAATCACCACCAGGATCACCACCAGGATACAGACCCTTGCCAAAGACCCCAGTCAATGCAGCCCTTGGAGAATGTGCTGCTACTGTTTGTGGCTTACTACCTGAGTGCGGCTCCGTTCACCAAAGTAGAAGAATCCTTCAACATTCAAGCGATTCATGATCTGATCTACAACGAAGGAACCGACGATTTCGATCATTTACTCTTCCCCGGTGTTGTACCTCGCACGTTCACTGGCGCGTGGCTCATAGCCAGTCTATGCAAACTGGTGCGTAGGGCAGTGCCTGGAATGGACAAGCCCACAATGCAGGTCGTTGCTAGAGGTATTTTGGGGCTCTTTAACTATGCAGCACTGGTCTCATTCAAACGCGCAGTTTCGGATGTTTACGGCACAAAACGCGGCCGCCAGATTGGCAATTGGTTCATTTTGCTTGTATTAGGTCAATTCCACATGCTGTTTTACCTCTCGCGTCCCTTGCCCAACATGTTTGCCCTGCCATTGGTACTCACTGGCTATCGTTACGTATTAAAGTCACATTACCTTGATTCGTTGCGTCTGCTCGCATTCACGGCAATTGTTTTCAGGTCAGAGCTGGTTATTCTGTGCGCAGCGCTCGCGTCAGTGCTCTGGTACCACAAAAAGTGCACGCTTTTGAGGGCTGTGCTTCATGGGGCTCAGGGTGCCATGCTCGGGCTGGGGTGCTCGTTGCTCATCGATTCCAAGTACTGGCGTGTGTTTCCGATGGTCCCCGAAATATATGGCGTGATCTTCAACGTACTCGAGGGCAAGTCCAGCGAATGGGGCACCGAGCCATTCTTGGCGTACCTGAACACTCACTTGCCCAATTTAATGGGTGGCTCCCCGCTACCACTGGTCTTGGGACTTTATGCAATGCTCGTGACACCCCGCAACCTTCAGTTCTTGGCCCAGGCTTGTGCAGGGTACGTGCTGGTCTACAGCTTGCAGCCTCATAAAGAGCTCCGGTTCATCATCTATGTGACGCCCGTATTCACAGCTTTGGCTGCTAGAGGCATTGACTATCTCTACTATACACAAGCGCGCAAGTCAGTAGTAGTTAAACTGCTATATGTGTTGATGATTATCCTGACCGCGGTCTCAGTAGCGGCTTCCCTTGTGAAGTTACATGTGAGTAGTGAGAACTATCCCGGTGGATACGCTATTCAGTGGTTTAATACACACGCACGTCCCAACACAACCGTTCACCTTGATGTATTGGGGTGTATGACCGGTATAACGAGGTTTCAGTACTCGGAACAGTTTACGTACGACAAGACTGAAGGGCCACAACTCTCGGGCTTATGGTCTGAATTTGATTACTATATTGGTAGCGTGGGTGCAACAGTGCCTGGTCACTGGAGGCTGCTACACACTATTGATGCATTTAGTGGGCTGCGCCCTCGCGCGGCACTGGCACTTGTGAAAGACAAGCACCGCATGGTAGAGCTTTTGGCTGGTATTTTCCGTGGCTGGAATCATGCCAAAAGTGGTCTCAAAGGTGTGTGGGATGATATTGTTGGCCTTGAGCCGGCAATTGGTATTTATGAGCGAGCCTAGGAAGCAGCATGGTCCAATATTTATTGAGCTGGTATTTATCAAGACTACATGGTGTCTGAGGAGGGTTATCATGCAGCTGTTATGTCTCATGCTGTCTGGTCGCACTGGGTGGCGAGTTTCGATGAAGAATGAATCCGATTGTACTCTCTAAGCTAAATAAAAAGTAGGTTCAAAGGCTCAAGATTTGTACGACTGCAAGTGATAAATACTCATGATTGTAGACTCTCTTTGATCGTGCCTGTTGACCGATTGCGCAGTAGTGAGGTATCTCTTGGGTAGGACAGACTTACACGATGATATCTCGCTACTTGAGCCTCAAATGTACACGATGAGATTTCACTACCTGAGCCTCTTTTTCTCAACTAGACATGTACCGACTTTAGGCTGTAGTTGAGCTATCTCCCAGCGTAGAATCTCCCAGCGTAGAATCTCTTACACGAGAATCTCTCCCACTATAACTCCACTACGTACACTTTTATTTCAACTAGACATACACTACATCCCACTACTCCAAGACCCACCACCTTTGTGGTCCCTCGAGGCACCCCCAGACAGTCATCCACGTCATGCTAGGAGTGATTCCAGAGTAAGTACAAAGGGTGGAGGCGAGATGTCCTCAACACCATTCAAGTTGAGTGTATTTGAACTAACATTTAGAGCCGTAGAATACGACGCACTTGCGTGTCTAGAAAGCCGTACAGCTGCGATCTCCAGTTTCCGCGATTTGGGTCCCCTGGACCTGGTACAGCTAACTAAAATGCGCCAAGGAACAGAGACAAGCACATATCATAGCACCAGCGGCGTTAATATTTCAAGTAGTGCCGCCGCGGCTGCCCACCTCAATACACTGACCTTTAGTCTTGGCGATGGGCAGGTGTGGTTTGGCAGCACGCGCCACTGGAAGGTCGTGAACGGCACCTACTGCGCATGGAACGCGTTCTCGCATGTTGATGTGAGAATCAAGGCCACGATCCCCGGCGGTGTCGAAGAATATACTGTTAGCCAGGGCAGCTCCCCCGGCGGCACCATCACCAAGAACGTGAGCGAGCGGTGCTGGCTCGAAACATACATGAGCGCCATGGTCCGTTGTTTAATCTACGCCGACGATGACAGCTTTTTTGTCGAGTGTAGCCGCAGGGATGACCCTTTCACATCAGTTGCTGATTTCAAGCAATTTTTATCGGCATTTGAAGCCCTCTTTGGGTTCGGGCCCCAGCTCGGCTCCTCTCCAAAGTATCAGCTAAGTACCCTGACTGCAAACTATATGGTTGACGCATTTTTCCTTGCGTGTCAGGTCACCCAGCGCTGGGACGATGCGCGCGAATGTATCAAGCGCATTGCCAAGGTGGTCCCAGAGGCAGGCGATCTTTTGGTTAGATTGAACTTGCTCTCAAACCGTGAGATTGATGCTGTGCGTGAGATGGTAAATATCGTCGAACAAAACCCTCGTAATGCCGAGATGTTGGTCCAGGAGTCCAACTTTGTTTTAGAGAAGGGTGACCCGGATTTGGCCTATGAATGCGCTCTCAGGGCAGCTAATGCATCCCCAGGCCAGTTTTTCTCGTGGGAAATGCTTGCAAAAGTGTATATAGCTCAAGAGAAATACGCAGACGCGTTGTTGGCCCTCAACTCAAGACCAATGGTTCCTAGAGCCCCTATGGACACTGTCAAGATGCCTGCGCCACGCAAGATCCATTCTCCGCTACCTACAGATGGCGAGATCCAGGAGATTTGGAATATCAATACCTCTGAGGTCGATACAGTAGACCCAAACCTCCTCAAATTGACTGGTGGTACCCTCAGAGGTGGGTCCAAGTGGGCTTATGATCTCGTTGCGCGTATTTTTGCTAAAGTGGGCTGGTCCGAGCTGATGCATATTCGTGGTGATATTTTTTTGATGGAAACAGAGGCTTCCAGGGATACAGATAAGAGTGAAGATAAGCACAACGGCAAGGAGGTTCGAGAAAAGGAGCAAGAGAGCCAAGAGAGCCAAGAGCCTCAGAAAGAAGGCGATTCTCCAATTCAAGACCACGATTCTACAGCGGAGGCCCAGCACGCTTCAGCAGTCAGCTCTGAGTTGGCCAAAGCCACTGCCTCTGTGGAGTCTGCAGGTGGTGCTATCTCCACGCAGCAAGCCCCTGAGCTCGCTGCCTCATCTGCCACCAAAAGCATCAAGTCTAAGCGACTCTGTGAACGCCGCCTGGATATGCTATTTATGACTCTTTGGGAGGACGCCCGAGCCCATTCGCACTGGCAGCGCGAAGCAGTCCACTTTGAAAGCGCCCAGACTAGTTACACTAAAACCGCTACTGAATGGGAGATTCTCGGGTGCGTCGCGCAGCGTCTGCACTATAACGACCAAGCAATGGCCGCTTTTACAAAGAGTATGCAGCTGCGGTTCTGTCACCGTGTGGCGCTGCATATGCTCGACTACTTTGCCCCCGTCGATGGTAAAATTCGCAATACCTCACAATCATTGCAGCTTTTGGTCAAGTTGTATGCTTGGAACCACCGCTGGCATGTGGAGTTTTCACCCCGGTTACGTATCACTCTCAATAAGATTGTTCAAAGTGAAGGTATCCTCAAGGTTTTGACAGAGGTTCAAGCTAGTTTTAATGGTGACGGTGTTGTTCGGCTTATTGAGCACGAGCTGGAGAAGATCAAGATGTTTGAAGGTTAGATTGGGCAGCGCTCGACCAGAAAGCAGCACCTCTGAGACCCAACAGTTTGTAAATACTGGTCTTTAAACCTGTTTGTATCATTACTGTTATACATAATCCAAAAATGCTCTCCAATCGCAACAACATGTTCAGGCCAAGTAGCTCGTACACTTGAACTGTCAGTCCATAATGCGATCGCTAACCAGCACAGACATTCTTGTACAAGTAAATGATCGTGCTAGGCCCTAAATATACTATAAAACTACTATTGAACCAATTAACAGAACCAGAGCTCTTATACCAAAGCAATGGCCTCAATTTCTACATCAGCGCCTAGGGGGAGCTCTTTTGCGGCTACAAAAGTACGAGCAGGACGGTGGCCATCAAAGTACTTGACATAGACCTCGTTTACGGCACCAAAGTTCTTCATCTCTGTGGCAAACACTCCGAGCTTCACGATCTTCTCGCGCGAGGTTCCGGCCTCCTTGAGAATAGCATCAAGGTTGTCAAAGCACTGCTGCGCACGCTCCTGAATAGTGCCCTCGACCATCTTGCCCTCGGGAGTCAGGGGAACCTGGCCACTGACATAGAGGAAGCCATTGGCCTTGACAGCCTGCGAGTAGGGGGCGGCGGGAGGAGGGGCGTTCTTGGTGCTAACGAATTCCATGGCTGATTTAGTAGAGTAGCTAAGTTGTTGTTGGAGCTGACGGAGACGGGCTGCCATTATTTATATAGACCGGGTAAGCCACCACAGGTTACTCATTGGGGGTCCAGTAGGGTTAGGGGGCCCCGTGCCTGGATCAGGAAGCATCGATCGCAGCAGTGAGAGAAAGCGGTGGGCCTGGCCATTATAAGGTCTGAATCTATGGAAAAACATTTCTAGTGCTTCCCATGATGTGGTGTGGGGCCATTGGTCACTTGGAGTCCTCTGAGGTTCTAATACGATTCATGCAGGTACCCGCATACTCCTGCATGTAGATCGTTACCCTTCACAGCTTCAATTATAACCGATATAAACAAATAGTAACTTTATACATAGTCTATAGGTTAGTTGGTTACCATATGGGCACTCTAATAGTTTCGGTAACTGTGGGAATGGCAGCGTAAACAGTGTGGTAAGACGTAGCTGTGGCGTACCTGGTGACAGGGGCAGGGCGAGTACGAGAAGTGGGCATCGTGACAGCAGAGCTGCTTAAATGAATGCTCTGGATCTCAGCAGTGACGGAAGAGGGCTCAAGTGCGGCCTCTGCGTTGGTCACAACGGGAGCCAGAATAGGTGACGCAATTGAGGCTACACCTGCAGCCTGAGACTGCGAGGCAAGCTGTGGAGTAGCGCGTGGAATAGATACCTCTAGAGATGCTGTCGGCTGAACTTCAAGAGGCTCACTCTTTTGGATCGAGCTTGGCCCAACATTTGCATTTGCAGCGGTTTGGGTAAAAGTGGCTTCATGGATAGAGGCACTGGAAAATGAACTATAATCGCTAGAGGATACACTCAGAGATGTACTAAAAGTGCTAGAAGGAGCACTCCAGTCATTGGGAGAGGCAGTCAGCCTGGAAGAGTGCGTCGAAATACCAGGAACATGTTCTCTGGAAATAGTGTGCTCTACAGCAGCTGTAAATGGTGCCTTCTCCTCAATTTCCACATTCTGATTAGTTGTATCGTTGATGGTAAATTCTGTGCCTTCATCGCCATTAGCGACCTGCTCATCGTGCACCGGCTCACCCATCTCCATCTCCATCTCATCAAACTCATCAAGGGGCTCGAAATCCATGTGGTCATATTCCAGCTCGTCGTCGCTCAAGTAGTGGTGTCCGTGACTTGACTTTTTGCCAGAAGCATGAACGCTACCAGTGTCCTGGGAGGCGGCACGACTGCTTGAGCCACTGCCGTGATGAGAAGCGTCCAGAACGGGCTCATGATTCTCATAGGCAATATCAGCGACCTGAAGCATTGCTGGCACAGCTATCATCTCAGCATCGCCAGGGCTGGTGTATAACTTCCATCCATCGAGGTCTTTCTCGGCAAAAAAGACCGCGCTATTGCCATACTCGAGCCAGCCGCCGCGAGCGAAAAAGTTGCTGGCGGGCTCCTGAGCGATTACCAGCTGCTGAATCTGTGTGAGGCCCAAACCAGCACCAGTGTGGTTGCGAGAAATCAAGTGGTCACTGATAACCAAGTGCTCCTCAGTGTCAAAGTAGCCCTGGAGGATAGGTCCAATATCGATGGCAAGCTGGCCATCATAAAGACGGACGGGCTTTTCGTCAATTTCGGAATTTGTAGACCGGATTATTAGGCCAATCTCTGCCTGAGCTTGCGCTAGGGCCACTGCAAATGTTAAGAACGTCGCGAGCATTGTAAAAAAAAAAAATAAGACAGCAAGCCTTGGATAGATTGGTTAGCGGATTATATATACTAGTGCGACCACAAAGCAGCCAACTGGCAGCCAAAGGCGGGGGCGACCACGGGGACACAGGGGGGCCGCCTTGGTGTTCCCCTATTAGGAAGACGACCGGCCACGGCCATCCGATTCAATCAGTTCTAATACACAATCAAGAACAGGGTCACTGGAAATATCTAGCGCTGGGGTCTCGAATTTCTTTTCAATCAACTGATCAAACAGACTCTTTAGGAACTTGTTCAGGATCCCGATGCGCGACCAGCACTGCAACCCGGTCCACTTATCAACTACGATTCCAGATCCCATAAGATCTACTTGGATATAGTTTGAGAAGAAGACGAGACCATAGACGCCAAGTGGCGCGACGCTACTGATAAAATGCTTGGTCGTGACCACAGAGGACGCGTAGCTGAGATACGGAGGCAGTTGTTTCTCGCCAAACATACTCGATCCGGGATGCAAGAATACGCGTTCTTTACCGGGGGTCAGCAGCAAGTAGCGGTGTGACTCCCTTGGAGCCTCCATTACGCCCGTTGATGTGGTCATAAACTCTTTGTGCGGGTAGGCGGCCTCCACTATCCGCGGGTTGAGAGCACCGCCAATAATTGCATCCACAAGAGTATCGTTGGAGTCGTTACGCACCAAATCAGGCTTCAACGAGCTCTCTCTATCGGTATCTACCATACCAATCGCCAAGAGGTTGCCCAGCAGCTGGCGTTTCGTACTCTGGATTTCACGACACGCTTGCTGAGACACAAAGTTCTCAGAGCACCAGCGGCCTAGCTCTGCACGAGTTCCAGTAGAAAGCTTTTGTTGCCACTGCTCAAAGGCCCGGACAAAACCCATCATGTCGCCACTGGTGTCTGCAAATCGCTTTAGCGCTGCTTTGGCCTCCTCACGTTTATCTTTAGGCGAAACTAGTGGTGATTTTCCACCAATGATGGCGGTAATAGTAAGCCCACGACCAAGGCATCCGAATATTGCCGACAAGATCAGCAGCTTGCCAGATTGGGGGTCGGTAGGCAGCAGCGATACGTGTTTGCCTAGCGGCGTGAGGTCTCCACGAGGCGAAAGTGCGCCATAGCTTGCCAAGTTTGATTTTGCGGCATTAATTGCTAGCTCAGAGGGTGGATCAAGAGCGCTGGCAAGGAACGCCTCCACATTAGCGATGCCCATGCTCTTGACCGCGAGGTACAAGGAATCGAGAGAGCAGCGTAACATTTCGGGTGCAGGCCGAGGAATCATTTTATCTGTTTCAATTGCCTCCGTATAGAGCTTATAGCAGGTACCTTCTCGAACACGACCTGCACGGCCCATTCTCTGGGTCACTGCTGCTTGCGACGCCCAACTGTCCACGAGCTTGATCACATGAGACTCTGGGTTAAACAAAGTTTCTTTGACCCGCCCGGAATCTATCACCGCTACGATATCGCTGATTGTAATTGAGGTTTCTGCCACGTTGGTGGACACCACGACTTTGCGTTTGCCAGCCGGTGCCCGGTTGAAGACCAATTTTTGATCCGCTGGAGGGAGCGATGCATGCAAGGGTAACGCCCAAAACTTGGAGTTGATTGCCTCCACCGCAGCAATGGTACGATCGATCTCAGCAGCACCAGACATGAACACGAGAATGGACCCTTGGTCTTGCCCCAAGTCCTGGTGCACATGTTCCACGACCTTGGCCACAAACTTAAAGTCAATTCCATCGCGCATTGAAGTGATAATTTGGCCCAGGTCAGCACTGGTGACTCCCTCGTCGGCCAGCCTTTCAGGGACATACTTTGTGGTCTGAAGAATGCGGTCCAAATAGACTTTATTGACAGGAAAAGTACGCCCAGTGATGTGTGTGTATCCCACATTTCCACCAAAGTAGTCGATAAACTGTTTGGGGTCGACAGTGGCCGACATTAGAATCACCTTCAGGGTCTTGTGTTTTGCTAGGATCCGTTTTAGTAGAATCAGCAGGAAATCGCTGTCAAGACTGCGCTCGTGAACCTCATCAATGATAATGTGCGTGACATTCTCTAGGAGGTCTGTGGTATCTGATTGGATCATGCGCAGCAGCACACCGCTGGTCATGAAACTGATTTGTGTGGACTTGGATGTTTTTGACTCACCACGAATCACATAGCCCACTTGCTCACCTACATTACACAGACGTTCATCGGCGACACGCTGCGCTACACCAATGGCAGAGATACGGCGAGGCTGTGTACACAGTAGGTTCACGTCAGTTCCGGACTTTATGGCCTCATCCAACAAAAATTGCACTACCTGCGTACTCTTACCGCTACCAGTTTCACCAGTGATTAGCGTTACTGCGTGGTCCATCACCAGCTGGCAAATTTCTTGTTGCTTGGACCACGCTGGCAGCTGGGCCCGATCCTTGAGCATTTGGACACCACGAGAGGTGGAAAACCGTTCCTGGTGCTGTAATTTGAGTTGCTCAGCATCGAGTGGTTGACGTTTGCGAGCCATCTTTTTCTTGGCGACCGGAGTTTGCGCAACAGCGGGTGCTTCATAGACTCCACTGATGCCGGCAGAAATCTCTACTAGCTTACAGGGTTTCTTGACGATATCTTCAAAAGTCTCATCCAGCCACTGTGCGATACTCAGTAGCATATAATCGCCGAGCATGTCCTGAGCAAATGTAGCTGCTCGTCGAATAGCATCCAACAAGATATACTTGGGCGTTGAGCTGCTGTTGCTGGAGCCTTTAACCCCCCTGGAACCCGATTTGGTGGAGCTCACCTCGAGCCCAATACCTGGACACGTTGCAGGGTACCCAGTTGGCTTGTAAAAGAAGATCCTAACACCATTATCAAGTATCCAGCTACACCCATCAGAAAACTTGTCAACCGTATCGTAAATGGCTTCAATACTTTCGAGCTCTTCCTGCCAAAATGCATCGGAGTCTACATCGACAGCAGTACTGATACCAACATTGATCATATTATTAGTGAGAAAAGCCATTGCTTGCGCCAGAGTTTTGTGCTCGCTCATAGCGGAGATAGCGACCTGCTCACTGAACCCGAAGCTTTTGATTCTGGTGATTGCCGATTCAACACTCATATTATTGGCGACACGCACAGATTGATCGAGGTGCTGGGGCGTGAACATTTTCGGAAGATCATCCTCTGGAACATGGATCAAAAGCCACGTCAAGCAGTCACTCAAGCTTGAGGTATGGTCGAGAGCTTCTTTGACCTGAAACAAGGAGAAGCCCAAATTCCCCACTAGGTTGATGATTTCCTCCCGTTTGGATGCAGCCAAATCCCCTTTATGGAACTTGTAGCCGCGCCGGGCTTGTAGCAGCGTTTCGACTCGTGACCGTAACTGCCTCGACATGGCAAGCTTTGAGTTAAACCGAATGCGGTGCTCTTGCGTGGACTCTGATTCTTGTTTTATTGAGGATTTCGCAGACTTGATTGCCTGTTTCATCGGTTCTTGCTCTTTTTTGGTCTTGAACGATGCCTGACGCTCCTGGGTGTCTTTTTTGTGCTGCTCAAAAGCCGTAAACGGATCGTCGGACCATTTCCACGCTTCATTTCGTGGCGCTTCTGATTTTATTTTATCCATTTCCACCCATAAATCACGGTGTGCGGGAGGGAGCATCATTTTCAGGTTACGACCAGGCAAGATTCTGTGCAAAACATAGGTGGCCGTATAATGCCTAGCTTCTAATGGCGTAGGCTGAGGACCAAAAACCTCTTTGGGGGGCTCAAACTTCACCTTGGTCACCTCACCCGTTTTGGGGTGTTTTTTGCCCAGGTACGCAATTGCAGTAAGCTGCTCGCCACCGCCCTTGATGGAGTATTCCACTGCCTGCCACCTGTTTTTTTGACAATTTTCATTCAACAACTGCGCAGGGAGCTTGCCAGTCCAGGCGGTCGTGCCAGCGGTGACGATTTTTCGGGCTTCTGCGGCCCGAGCACGAGCCTCTTCTCTTTTCTTTTCTTTGAGCTGCTTGGGCGTAAGCTCAGGTTCCTTTTCAGGTACCTCTTTTTTTTTAGATCCAGAGCTGCTCGAGGAGCTGGATTTTGAAGGCTTCTTGGCCATGATTACTAATATCGCTCATGGTCTTTTTCTATTGTTTTTCTGTTTGACAGGCCAACGGCTCGCGGCATTTTTGCCTTTGGGATAACACCCCGTATTGCACCCCACAATTCAAGCTGCATAAACCGTTGAGAAGGTGCCAATCACGCAGGGATAGTGGGGGAGGGGGTGAGGGGTGTGTGGCTCTAATGAATTCTGTATAGATAGGATTATTTTGAGAAAACGACTGGCCAAAGGCCATTGCATTATGACTCTGAGGTAGATTCAGAGTAATCAAGCCCAATCGTGGCAACACTTGTGCAGTTTCGCCGCATAGTTGCCACCGCCACCTTCGTCGGACCGCAAGAGCCGAGGTACGGGCTAACGAGCTATTTGGGCTTTAAAACTCACTAGGGCTCCGAGTATAACCGGGCAGGCTAAAACACCGCACCGCCCACCGTAAATGTAATTGATTATGCATGAGAAAATTTGTCTTGCATCGCCCATGAGCATGTGATCTAAGCCGCATGCACCAGCTCTGCTTGAGATTTCAGCCTCAACCTGGATATTTGCTGTTTCAGCTCGCACAACGACGCTCTTGAATTTACTGGTATGCTTGCAATTAGTGTACTGACCTAACTAGCAATTAATTTGTTGCCGCAGGTCTCGCACAAGCCGGCCAAGGCTATTTATAACCTCGCACTATTAGGATCGGTAGAATATTGTTCTACTGCAATTCCGTGCATGAGACCACAGCTGTCATGTTAGTCATCAAATGATCAAATTCTGGCAAGTTATTGCATGTGACAACGCAAAGTTTGGTCTCTGGTTAAGGTTAAGGCCTGCAATTGTGCATGGGTGGATTAATAGTGACGTTTGGTAGTATCAGTGCATTTTTTCGGCATTCCCAGTATCATTAATGTAGTGTTTTGGGTTTCTTGGATTTGGCTTTGACGTTAGGCTCGACGTGCATGTTATGTAATTATTCTAGACCGAAAATCAGGGGTACGCAAACATTGATTCTGGCAGCAGAGCAAAGTTGTGAGAGCAAAATGCAATAGTTAAGCACCCAATCTTCTCCAATTAGCTGAACGCTCAGTGGTCAGTGAACTCTGAGCACTGGTCTCAGTGTGCCCCAAAATAAACGGCACCATGCTCTGCCAGATGTGGAACCCCTCCCCCCAAAATCATCAGGGAGGTTGAACGGGGCAATTCAAAATATGCTCATAGAAAGTTGCAGTTTTTCAGCCTTGACAATGATGCGGATCGGCGTTTCGAGATATGTAGAGAACTGTTTCGACCGGTGAGAGCGAGTGGCACAATTGTGGCGAACCTTCTTGAAGGTTAGTAATGGTGCAGGAGTGGAGCAGCAAATGTTTCTCAAGTGTGAGGCAAACTAAATATTGGGAGGCCAATAGTTCCATAGACAGGCGATCCATAACTAGAAAGTGTACACAATTGCCAGGATCTGAGGTTACAGGACTTGTTTGAGGTTCACGCATATTCCCAACGAGGCCATATCGTCGTACAAGTTGGGTGCCGCTGCACCATTATCCAATTCTGCATACGCATTTGAACCCTTGACCTGATTTCAAAGCAAGAGGTGCATAGAGAACACTAGAGTCATGGGGGTCCCAAGAGATATTTATATAGCGTTGGGACCCCAGTACTTGTTCCTCCCTATGCGTGACGAAAGCAAAAAGAAGAGAGTGCTGAGAGCATGCGATACATGCCGTATAAAGAAAGCCAAATGCGACGGTAGTAAGCCCTGTCTACGATGCCAAACTGATAACCAGGTCTGCACATATGCTCACCGTAGAAAGCATAGTGAGCGTGTTTTCACCCAAGACTATGTTGAATTGCTGGAATCCAAGCTGCATACCGTTTTGAAGAGTTTTATGTTTATCGTGCAAGAGCTTGGCGAGGGTCGAGACTGTTCTTCATTTGTTGAGGGTCCTGAGCCTAGTGTGGCCAGTGTCATTGAACGCGTGAGTGATCACGTCAAGAGTAGTCCTCAAATTGAGCAGAAAGTAGCGCAATTGCTTGAGAGCTCCAAGTTTGGCGTGGAGTCTGATTCAGAGCCTGAAACCCAGAAACCAGAAACACCACGACCCAAGCCACGCCGAGGCCGCCCTCCCAAGCATACCACACAGCATAAACCCCATTCCCCCATTGCACGCCCCCCTCCTCGCACTATACCCAGCGACGCACACGATGAACACCCTAAACCTGATGCATTGTCACTAGAACCACTGACGCCACCAGCGGTGCCGTTGCGTAATGATGAGCTCGATAAGACCAAGAACTCACTGATTATGCAATGGCAGAACCCAAGTAGTGAGTCTTTTGATTTGTACCGCTCTGCTCCTTTTGATGAAACCTATATCCCCCAAGAACCGCTCTACGCCGACAGTTTTGTACTGAACGACGAGTTCACATCGCCCAGTCAACCGCCAGAGTTTGACCATCCGTTCGAGTATGATTTGCCCATGGAAGATTTCTGTGAGTACAATGATCCTCGAGTTAAGGTTGAGATGTGAGTCTGTGGTGTTTCAGCAGCTATGCGCAGCCCAGGGTCGTGTTTGACTTTTTATTTTTATTATTTGCATTTTCCCATTTTATTTTGTATTAATTTATTATATATTAACCAATTGAGATACAATTATGGTTGTGTGGCTAATCAGGTTCAGTGGTCGCGACCCAACCCAGGTCTGAGAGAGGTGCTGAGAGGGAGGTGCTGTGAGTTGAGAGGTGCTGAGAGGGAGGTGCTGCGAGTTGAGAGGTGCTGAGAACTGGGGTGAGTACAAGAGGCTGAGTAATGCCCAGATAAGTTCACATTAGCACACGGGTCCCATCAAAAAGTGTCTGTCGTTTAGTTCACCATTTGACCGAAATTGAAAGCAATAACGTGCTGTGTAGGGTAAATTTAATAATCATAAATACCACCAGCGGTCTAACAGAGTCTAAATACCCAGATAAGTTAATCTAGTACTTCCCTCACGCGTCTTAACCGTTCCCAACCGGTTAGCGAGCAACTGGGAGCACTCCATCAGATACCGGGTGCCCCGTACGCTGTACGCGCCTGTACCCCGCCTTGTCTCTCATGCTCCAATTCAATAGCCGCCGGTCCACAGTGCACTCGACCAAAGGAATCGCGTGCAGTACTCAGCCACTGGCCTCTGCTGCGGGAGTTAAAATCCTTGAAAAGGGCGGAAACGCCGCCGACGCTGCAATTGCTATGGCCGCGGCAATGGGCGTCACTGAACCCATGATGACCGGTATTGGAGGCGATGTTTTCATTCTCTACTACAACAAAAAGACCAATTCGGTCTCTGGATTCAACGGCTCCGGCAAATCAGCGCAGGCGGTGTCCTTGGAGGACGCCAAGGCTTCTGCGCCCGCTGGCAATCATGTGCCTCCCGCAAGTGGCCTGTCTGTGACTGTGCCCGGTGCCCCCGCTGGGTGGTGCGATATTATTAGCGAATACGGCACGATGACTCTCGAGCAAGTACTCGAACCGGCTATTGCCATCGCCGAGCAAGGGTTTCCCGTCTCGGAGATCACCGCCAATATGTGGAAAGGCGCCGAGAAGAACCTCCTCAAGAGTGAAAACGGTACTGAGCTACTTGTGAGAGGAAAAGAAGCACCCGCAAACGGCCAGATGTGGACAAATAAACCACTGGCAGAGGTGTACCGACTCCTTGCCCAAAACAATAAATCTGGGTTTTACGAGGGCGCAATCGCTGAGAAGATCGTACAAGCAGTTGCTAACTCGGGCGGTAAACTGAGTTTGGACGATCTCCGCAACCACGCGTCCCTGAAACTGGACCCAATCTCAATGCCCGTCAAAGACGACATTGTGCTCCATGAGCTGCCCCCCAACAACCACGGACTCGTGGCGCTTATTGCAATGGGTATTGTCAATGAACTGGCTCAAACCAGCCAGATTGATATCTCCGAAATCAAGCACAATTCTTCCGAGTACGTGCACATGATCGCCGAAGTCCTCAAGTTTGCATTCAAGGATGCGGACCATTATGTGGGAGACCCCGATGAGCGTGATTATGATGTTGAGAAGCTACTCTCTCCCGAATTTATCTCCTCGAGGGCCAGCTTGTTTGATAAGCTGCGGGTGAATGAGCACTATGAGCATGGTGTGATTGATCCCGAAAATAAGAGCGATACATCATACTTTACTGTTGCCGATAAGCAAGGGAATGCGTGCTCGATCATCGCGTCTGTATACCACTCCTTTGGCAGCTGCATTGTACCCAAAGGAACAGGGTTCCCGCTCCACAATCGCGCGTGTAACTTCAACCTCCGCGAGGGTAGCCGTAATGCGTACGGTCCTGGGAAACGCCCGTATCACACTATTATTCCAGCAATGCTCACACGCAAAGACCAGCTATATGCTAGTTATGGTGTCATGGGCGCGTTTATGCAGCCCCAAGGGCATTTGCAGGTGGCGCTCAACATGGTATGGTTTGGGATGGATGCACAGCAGGCTATCGACGCGCCTCGCGTGTGTATCGCGCCCCAGCCCAATGATGGCACTATTCCTTGCACCGACAAGATCCTTGTCTATCTAGAGGAGGGTATAGACCCGAAAGTGGCTCAAGACCTCGAAAGTAAAGGTCACACCGTCGAGTTCCTTGCGGGGTTCGAGAGGTCAATGTTTGGCCGCGGCCAGATTATCAGGTACCAGCCTCAAGATGGCAGGCTCGTGTACCACGCGGGCAGCGATCCTCGCGGCGATGGTTGTGCTATTCCTGAAATTTAAAAGGGAGCGTTAATTGTCCAGGATCGGAGCCCGTGAGCCCAATCAAGTGCTACAATAGATTTCCCAAACCAGCTAACTATCTAGTTTTTTCTCTACCAAACTAACTTTTGTCTCTAAACTCTCCTCCATACCGTGGGCTCGCTAGCGCCTCCACTAACCAATCAGGGCGCCTGTGAAAGCCGGGTAACCCTTCACGATATCTGAGCATCGCCATTCTGTTATTTCCATATAAAAGGGTCAGTAGGTGTATATGTAAGAGTTTGTAGAAATAAGGTCTGATCTAGTGTTGAAGAATGTCGAGATTAGAACGCCTTGTGTCTTTACTGGATACGGGGTCTTCAGCGTATGTACGGAACGTTGCGGGAGACCAGCTCGCCGATGTCCAGAAAGCTCACCCCGAGGAGCTCTACGGGCTGCTGGCTCGCGTCATTCCGTTCCTTCAAAGCTCTAAATGGGATACCCGTATCGCTTCCGCTCGAGCTATTGGCCTCATTGTCGAAAACTACGAGTGGGATCCCGAGGCGCCTGCAGAGCCCGTCAAGGTAGAGGAAGCAGAGGCTCTAGACACTAAAGCCGAGCCTGATACCCAAGTCAAGCTCGAGGAAAGCGCCGATCCAAGCGTCAAAGTGGAGCCAGGCGTGAAGCTCGAGGAGGAAGAAGGGGAGACCCCGATCAAACAAGAGGCTAAAGACGTCGACATGGCTGCGGTTGCGAGCGCACCTCCAATGCCCACGGATTTGCTAAGTTTCGCATCGCTGGATATTAAAAACGTGATCCTCAACGGCGTACCTCTGCAGCGTTCTGCTGGGAAAGAATACGAAGCTAGCCTCCAGGGGATGGACGCTGCGCAGCGCCTGGCTGCACAACAACAAGCACTCAAGAAAACGCTGGGAATTGCTGGTGAGTTCAGCAACACCAAAAGCAGTGGCGGGGACGACGACGATCTATTGCTTGATGATGACCTTGACCTCGCACCACCACCGCCAAAAAAGGGCAAGCGTGGCCGGAAACCCAAGAAACTCGAGCCAGAGCCTGAGCCTGAGGTTGAGCCGCAGCCAGAAACTCCAACCGAAGCTGCCCCCGTGAATGCTCGTATGCGCGCTTTAGCCAAACGCAAAGCTAGGTTCGCCTCGAAACAACCGAATAAAGTACACATTTCTGACAAGAAAAAGGATAATGGTGCTGAAGGTGGCAATTCTAACAGTAAAGACAGTGTCACAGTTGAGTTCAAACCCAATAAAGCCGCCGAGATGGCAGAGTTTGTTACCGTCAAAGACCCCAACGCCTGGCCATTTGAGGCGTTATGCGGCATTTTCGCGGCTGAAATCCTGAGCCCGCAATGGGAGACGCGCCACGGCGCGTTGCTTGGCCTGCGCGAGGTGCTCAAGACGCATGGCGCCCATGCCGGTATGCACCGCTTGCGCACGCCAGAGGAAAACAAGCGCGCTAATTCAGAGTGGCTCGAGGACTTGGCGTGCCGCTTGTGCTGCATCTTTGCGCTCGACCGATTTGCAGATTATGTTGCTGATCAGGTCGTGGCCCCTATTCGTGAGTCTTGCGCGCAGACCCTCGGTGCATTGCTGCTGTGTATTTCGGTGCCTACCGCTGAGGCTACATTCTCCACCCTGGAGTCGCTGGTTCTGCAAAAGGAGACTCTGGGACTCGAGGAGCCATTATGGGCCGTATGTCATGGCGGTATGCTTGGGTTACGGTACTTGGTGAGTGTTCGCACTGATATCCTCGTGCAAAACCCAAAGATTTTCGACAAGCTCATCAAGTGCGTGTTTCATGGCCTCGAGAACAGTGACGACGATGTCCAGGCAATTAGCGCTGCGGCCTTGCTGCCCATTGCCGAGGATTTCGTCAAGCAACGGCCCCAAGATATTGCAAAACTATTGGCGGTCATTTGGGACTCTCTTGGTGAACTCAAGGACGAGCTGAGTACCTCCATTGGTAATGTCATGGACCTGCTGGCCAAACTGTGCTCATTTGATGATGTACTGAAGGTTCTTATGGAAACAATGGGCTCCACATCCTCTGGCTCTTACGCCGACTTGATCCCGCGGCTGTACCCATTTTTAAGGCATTCTATCACCGATGTAAGGAAAGCAGTTCTTCGCACTTTGCGCATCTTTTTGTCTATCGAGTCGAGCGAGGCTTTGCTGTCGTGGATAGATTTGAGGTTTTTCAGACTTCTTTTCCAGAATATTATGTTGGAGCAGAAGCCTGAGATTGCCAAGTTGAGCGTCGATTTGTGGCTTTATTTGTGTGATACGCTTTCCCGCAAGCCAGAATATGCTGAGCGTTTACGGGGTATTTGGGCCACGTTTGCTCCTATCGCAGTGCAGCTGGCAATGACCCCTATCGGCACCTCACGCCGTTTTTATAAAGTGGAGCCGAAACTGCTCATCAAGCCTAGTGGTGCCACTGTGGATTCTCATGAGTTTGACGGGAAGACAGAGAGCAGATCAAATCACCATGTCAATATTGACGGACCGGTTTTGTTGGGAGATGTTTTGATTGTCGACCCCGACGTCTTCATTCGGGCCCGCGTAGATTGCGCCAGTGCTATTGGTAAATTTGTGGCCTGTCTGCCCGCCAGCGAAGCCCTTACTTTGGCAAACATGCTCACCCCTTATTTCAACTCGCCCATGTCTTCTCAGCACCTTGTCGCGGCCCTGATACTAGAGGAATATGGCAAGAGATCAAAAGAAAACGCCAACCCGGTACCACCAAGTTCTGAGCTGACCGAAATTGTTATCCCGTACCTCAAGGAGACAATGGACTCGGCATCTGAAGCAATTTATCGTGACCTGAACCCCATTTTACGCGCAGTGAGAACTCAGTGCCAGTCCTTGTTCAGTCTCATGGCCTCTGAGGGCAATCTGCCGAGCTCAATGCTGCCGCAAATGCCCACTGCTATTGAAGGGGATGTGAATGCTGGCCCCACCGCGTTCAATTTGGCATATGCTGAGGTTGCCGCTACCAAAACATTCAAGCAGCTCAAGGAGAGCTTGTCGGATGACTTGCAGGTGTCCATGGAGAAAACGCTCGAGGAGGGTCGTCAAAATCTTGAAAATGCCATTACAGAGGCTAAAGAGAGTCTCCAAAAGCGCAACATCTCCATGAAATCCAGCGCTGCTGCTGCTTTTATATCATTGGCTGATGATCTGCCCGCTAAGCTCAACCCCATCATTCGCAGCTTGATGGATGGTATCAAAATGGAGACAAACGCTATTTTACACAGCAGAGTTGCAGCGACTGTGAGCGATCTGATCGCCACTCTTTTGCTCAAAGACCGTGCCACCACTGCCAATAAAGTGGTCAAGAACTTGTGCTCATTTGTTTGCGTGGATACCAGTGAGGCGCCGGTATTCAGTACCCATAAAACCAAGGATGGAATTCTCAGTCTCAAGGCTGACGCGCCGGTTGAAGATATCTTGGAGGAACTCAAGCGCAAAAAAGAAACAGAGTTGGCGCTCGTCAAACGTACCGGTGCGATTCTCACTCTTCAAAATCTTGCCCAGAGGTTTGGATCCAATTTGTTTAGCTCGCTTCAGGACTTGGAGCTCAAAGTGATCAAAGGGCTCAGTGTTGAAAACATCAGCAAGCAAGACAAGCAAGACGATGCTGCTGGCCAATATGTGATTGATAATTTGGCGGTTCTTTCTGCCATTCTACCATTCCTGGATAATGGCCTTTACCCAGCAGTGGAGACTACTTTGGAAGATATCAAGTATGCTCTATTCTCAGACTATGCAGTTGTTCGATATACTGCTGCCAAGACGTTTTCCACAATCTGTAAAGTGATGCCTACTGTGGGAATCACGTTTTTTGTTGAAGAAATTTTGCCCCAAGTCTCGAATGGCCGTGAGCTGCACAAACGTCAAGGAGCAGTTGAGACAACCTACCATATCATGATGAATATGGGTGAGCGGGTGCTACCGTATATTGTATTCTTTATTGTACCTATTTTGGGTCGCATGAGTGACCCAAACCACGCAGTGCGTACTATTGCTGCTACTACATTTGCTGCTATCATAAAGTTGGTCCCGCTCGAGAGTGGTATAGAGGATCCTGAAGATATGCCCGCTAAGTTATTGGAAGGTCGTGAAAAAGAGCGTGACTTTATTGCCCAGATGATGGATATCTCCAAAGTTAAACCATTTGAAATGCCGGTCAACATTAAGGCTACACTACGCAAGTACCAACAGGAAGGTGTCAACTGGCTTGCGTTTCTCAACAAATACCATTTGCACGGTATTCTGTGCGACGATATGGGTCTTGGCAAGACTTTGCAGACAATCTGTATTGTGGCTAGTGATCATCATATCAGGCTTGAAGAGTACAAGCGTACGGAAAGAGATGAGTTTAGGACCTTGCCCTCACTTATCATTTGTCCTACAACTTTGACGGGTCACTGGATCCAGGAATTCAGGAAATATGCGCCTGATCTCGAAGTTTTGGGGTACGTTGGCAGCCCTTCATCTCGTGCTGCTCTCACTCGCCACATTAAAAAAGTGGACGTTGTCGTGACTTCATACGATATCGCTCGCAATGACGCTGATGCTTTGAGCAAGTTCAATTACAACTACTGCGTTCTAGACGAAGGCCATATTATCAAGAATGCTCACTCCAAGCTCAGTAGAGCCGTCAAGCGGTACATGAGTGAGCACCGGCTGGTGCTTTCCGGTACTCCTATTCAGAATAACGTGCTTGAACTGTGGTCGCTCTTTGACTTTTTGATGCCCGGCTTCTTGGGTACCGAGAAATCATTCAATGAAAACTTTTCCAAACCGATTATTGCCTCGCGAAACAGTAGCAAGTCTTCTTCCAAGGAGCAAGAAATGGCCGCACTGGCTCTCGAAGCGCTGCACAAGCAGGTTTTGCCCTTTATGCTGCGGCGTCTCAAAGAAGATGTCCTCAATGATCTGCCCCCCAAAATTATCCAAGATTATTATTGTGACCTGAATGAGAAACAGCGCAAACTTTACGAACAATTTACAGTCAATCAAAAGAAGACCGTTGAGGAGGACCTTAAGGATGACGATAAAGAGGCCAAGAAGCATATTTTCCAGGCATTGCTCTATATGCGCCGTCTCTGTAACCATCCTTCATTTGTTACCCTAACCAAGCCCGAGCTCGAGAAAGCACAGCCACTTGACTATGCCCAAAGTCCTAAACTGCTTGCCCTCCAGCAGCTTCTCAAGGATTGCGGCATTGGTATCAATCATGCGGCAGCCAAAACTGAAAAGGGCGAGATCCCTGAGGCTATGAGCCAGCATCGCGCACTGGTGTTTTGCCAACAAAAAGATATGCTCGATCTGGTCGAGAACTCACTCCTCAGGGCTAACATGCCCTCAGTATCATACATGCGTCTCGACAGCAGCGTGAGCGGTCCCGCCCGCCATGAAATGGTGACAAAATTTAATGAAGACCCCAGCATCGATTTGCTACTCTTGAGTACTCACGTGGGTGGTCTTGGTCTCAACTTGACCGGTGCCGATACCGTGATCTTTGTCGAGCATGACTGGAACCCAATGAACGATCTACAGGCCATGGACCGTGCACATCGTATTGGTCAAAAGAAGGTTGTCAATGTATACCGCCTCATTACTCGTAACACTCTAGAGGAGCGTATCATGGGTCTACAGGAGTTCAAGCTGAACATTGCTTCAACGGTCGTTAACCAGCAAAACAATGGGTTACACTCGATGGATACTGACCAGATTCTGGATCTTTTCAGTGCCTCCACTGAAGCAGCGGTATCCGAAGAGCCTTCCAAGAAACCCGAGGATGCGCTGGGTGCCACCGGCACTCTGGGCGAGAAAAACATCACCAGTGAGTTGGGTGAGTTGTGGGATGATACACAGTATGCTGAAGAGTACGATCTGGATAATTTCATCAAGGGACTGAAGAAAAAGTAAAGCAAAGGTAGTTTTATATATTTATTTGTGATTAGCCAGTACAGAAGCGTTGCTGCTTCAAGCATTTGCTCGCCTAGCTGACCCATCAAGTGATAACTGAAGCAAGTCAAGTCATGTAGAAACTTTGAGTGTTACCTTGCATATATAATGCGCCTATCATGCACGCTGATTCTTTGCACCTAGCTGATGTTTTGTGTATGTGTGTACTACAAACGCTTTGTGTTTATATACGACCTAGTTTGATATATGTGGCACTGGCGCTCGGCTATATTCAGAAAATGCGGTCTTGGAGGAAGCTGCGGGCTGAACCCAACCAAGAGCTCTGATTCCATTATTGTTACCTTGTTTACCAAAAAGAACACAAATACTACTCGTGATAGCGGAAGTCTCCCATGATGAATGCCTTGGCGGGCAGTCTCCCTGGCAATGGGACCAATATCTTCAAGTTCTTTTTGTTGTCGTCGGCCTCGACAATATGCACATAACCCAGGACTTCCGCCTTTTGCACTGCTTCCATGGGGTCAGTGGGGGCGGCATTCACCATGGCTAGTACACAGTTCTGGAGAATCGATGAAACCTCGACTTTAGTCAAATACTCTGGAGCCTTCTCAGTATCGTCGGCAATGTAATCGCCGGCATCGCCCGACGTCATGGACATGTCAGTGTTTGATTGTTCCAATACACGGTATACAGTGAGCTCATTGGTACGGGCAGTAAGGGTGAAGGGGCTGAGGCTCTGGCGCAACGTACCATAAAAGTAATGCTGGATAGCGCGGTGCTGAACCTGGCGCAGGGCTGAATGGTCGCTATCCGACACAACGCCACCAGATTTGGGAATCTTTACAATTCGGAGCGCAGTGTTGTCTTTAAATCTGCGCGTCAGGTCAGAGTACATGCGCTCATCGCCAATGACTGCTAAGACGTTGACGCTAAAATTGGAGATTGCCTGCTTGAGCAGCCTATACTCTTGTTTGTCGTTGGCAAAATCAGCGGGCGCGTCAATAATCAGCCCGCTGGCACACAGCTGCGGGTCGCGGGCCAGCCGTGCACTACACTGAGTGCTCAAATTTGCCAATTGCGAGCAATATAGGTCAACATTCTTATTTATCGCATCGAGGCCAAAAAAGTAATTGAGCGGCTGTTGAGGAGGTATGGGTGAGGGCCCATTGATAGCCGCGTGCCCCCATCCGTTCTCCAAGTCAAGAATACCACTGACTTGAGTAGCGGAAATGCCACCAGGGGGGCTAAATTCAGGGGATTTGGGGTCCAGGTTCACAACTAGAGGGGTTCTAGCCTGTTTGAGAGCATACGCAGTGAGAATTTTGGCCAAGGAGCTCTTTCCACTGGAGGTAGGACCGACACACAACACACTCACTGGCGGATTTCCTTCGCCGGTTCCCTGATTCACAGACCTCAGACTCTCTAAAGCGAAATGAAGGTTCGCATACACCGGCATAGGGGTATCCTCACTAGTGTATTCACTAACTTTTCCGCTATATTCTAAGTTACAACCTTGCCAACTATAAATCGCCGCCGACTGTCCGCTGAACTCGTACTCTTGACCGACAGCGAGCTCAGTTCCAAACAGTTCGGCATGACCGCTGGTGAGTTTGAGGACTAGTTTGTCTTTAAACCCTACTTCAAACCGCCATTCGTGGTTTGGTTCAAGCTGTATAGTCTCCATGACAAAGCCTCTTCCGCTTCAGAAACTACTAGTTAGGTGGGCGTGCGGTCATCTCAGCGTTAGACAGCAGGACTTTCTGCGGGATCCATATTTTAATTTAGGTAGCTAAGAGGCGCGCGTGGGCAGGGAATTATTGGCTCTACGATTAAATTCTCGAATAAAGGTGAGGCAGGGGCTTGAAGGACATCACCTTATAGTAAACAGAACACGAAGGATATCGTAGAGCTCTCTTGTTCTTTCAATGTTCCAATTCCGTTGGGTTTCGTGAAAATCAGACACATTGATAGCTTTTTGTACTTAGACACTAACAGCGTGCTAGAGACTTTTGAAATCATAATCTCAATACCTAAACACTTACAAGACTGATAATTAAAATCCCCGAGACTCATATCCATTGATGCTGGCGCTCACATTCTGTATGCCCGTTTACAGTGAAGCAAAGGGGCCCATTGCTCATCACTGTTTTCCAGCTCCACCAAAAGCTTTGATGCAGTGGTTCTATTAGTAGATACTTGAGCTACTAGTGAGTGAATATGCTCTTTAGCGGTCTCGCTGCGTATCTGGCTCATTATGGGTACCCGAGGGGTATATGGGATTCTGTCAATTCGCTCACTGACTTCATTATTGGGTGCTCCCAAAGAGTTGCAGATTTCCATTAGTTGGCTTATATCGAGGACTTGTCCAGGATCAATAGCGGTCTTGTTGCTCGGCGTGACACACGGCAGATTAACCTCCTTGCGTAGCACATGATCAATATCTACTGCTGAGAAAAATGCAATTCCTTGGGGTAGATCATCCATTCCTAATTGCTGGCAGAACATCGCTCGCGTCCAGAGATTCGAGATCTGAAGTGCAAGTGCACACCGGTACTTGTCCTCATCTTTCGCCATGTAGCGGATTTCGTCATGAATTGTGATCATTAGGCGCGCTTTAATATTGTAAACTTTGCACAAGTAGTACATGGAAGCCACTAAAAGGTGCAGATAGTCTACACCACTGGATTGGATGCTCCAATTGATTCGCGACGTCAAGTACCCATTTTTCTGTGTGAGGTTTTTCGATAACAACGCAGAGGTTATACCAGCACCAAGGATCGGCGTACGTTGCTGGCCTTGCTGAGCCATAAGCTCTAGTTGGTTGAAGGCAACTGACTCGGACCCGCCGCGCCAGAACTGGCCACTTTTAAGCCTGACCTTCTTACCCTTTGTACTTTTATAGAGGGCTTTAGCAGATTCTGACGCGCCAGCTTCTGAAATATTGGGATCAAACTGTTTGAGGAGGTTTGCGGCAAACGTCTCTCCAGCGCCATATATACGCCCATAGTTGAAGATTTTGGCTTGATCGCGACTAATATTAAGGATTTTTGCTGTGCGTGAGTGCAAATCAGTGCCATTATGCTTGGCGCCTTCGAGAGTCATCCACCCCAGAGCAGTGCCGCCATGGAGGCCAAATAGCGAGTCACCAATGACACTGGCGATCCATAGCTCTTCACTATCAACATCAGCACCTACAAAGCTGTACCCTTGCGGGGCGGTAACCATTGATTTCAGCTCGCTCCCAACGCGGTTGCTTTTAGCGTTACTGGCAGTTAACCACATGCTCTCGACAGCACGGCGCGTTACAGTGCCCATAGGCACAAAACGCGGGATGATCATTCCATTCTTATGACCATCATTTTTACGATACCCCATATCGAGGGCTGGTGATTGGTATACTGGCATTTGGGTAAAGGCACGTTCTCGTGATGCGATCCAGTACGAGGTTTGAGTGTTCTCCTTGAGCATTTCTGCTGCTGCTTTATTTTCAGCACTGAGTACTCCGCTCTCAAAATAAGAAAGATACCCCTTGGCCATGGGATTACCACATTTAGCGCTAGCACCATCCTTGTGAGGAATCTTGAAATAGCAAAACTCATCAGTCTCTAGTGGCGTAAAAACAGCATTGTAGTTCAGTGCAAGGTAATGTTCTTTACGTTCAGTAGAACATCTGAAGCACCAGCCACCCTCGGGTAGGTAAACGAGTGGATTGCCATCCCATTGAAGTTTCAGTAGAATTGGGGTGATACGCGTCCTCAATGTCAAATTCATGGGCTTATCTTTTGCAGGAAATAGATCTCTGTACCACTCGGGCTTCCCCGGGAATTTCTGGTTCTTCACAAGCTTACCTGCCTTTGTGTACCGCGGAGGTTTGGTGGTCCAATCCAGTTGGGAAACCCAAGGGTCCTCAGGGTCATTGCCTCGCTCACAGAGCTCTTCTGCAAGCATTGTAAGAGTTTTACTCGTGGAGTCCCGGATCGCCTGGTATGTGCCCTCTGAAGACTCGAGGTACTGGTCCCAGCGTTCATTAATCGGCAAAAACAGGGAGCCCATGGGCTTGAGAGCGCCAAAGCTTACGGGATGAGGGCACCGGGCCACAAATTCCGGTAAAACTTTATCGAAAATTCTCTTTGTACAATACACATCAAGGGCGCAGTACTTGATCAGGTCGTCTAGATTATCACGAATATCGGCAATCTCGAGCGAGGAAAACCAATCACGCTGCGACTTATCAATCAAGAGTTTGGATTTGGGGTAATTAAATGCAAAAACATCTTTCACACCGTTTAGAGTGCCCGCATCTAGCCAGGGATTGTTCTTCGCCATATCTCCGTCCTCGTCCAACTCTTGCTCGATATCTGAACTTTTGTTTTGCTGTTTGCGATGTTTGTTGTACATTGGGCGTTGTCTTGCGCACATTCCAGCAGTCGCAATATGCAGCGACATTGTGTCGAGAAAGAACTTATCCGACTCTACGAGGTTGTACTCCTCCTTTACTCGCTTGCGGTCGTACGAGACATTGTGGCCGACAACCACTTGCTGGTGAGAGCCTAGAGGCACTAGATGCTCTGGGCTTGGGTCCTCACCCAGAAGCCAGGGACTTAGCCAAACATACCACGCATCAGCACTGGCAGCAGTGGCCATGACCGGGTAGTCACTGACTTTGTAGAGTACTTCAACATCAAAAACAATTATATTCTCGCGAGGAAAATCTACTTTATGAGGCGGCTTCGAGCCATCGTACCTAACCCATCCACTAGTTTTCTGTAATGTCGTCTTTTTGGACTGTACCTCAATCTGTTGCACCATCGTTTTGGTGAAGTCAAGACACCAGTCAAGATATGGCTGGGCCATTTCAGTTCCAATTTTACTAAAATGCTCGTCTAGATCCCTGCCCAGGATTCGAGGGAAATCGATTTTGGGCATCTCAGTAACTGCAGATGTCTCCTTGCCATACAAACCATTATCCTTGAGATGCGCTAACGCTAGTTCCTCGAGTTGCTTTTTATGTTGATGCTTGCGGTCTCCGAATACCGTCTGGCGCATCTTCTCCGGTATTAGAGCAATATTAGCCGCATTCTTGTACCCCTTTAGTACATTTGCATGGACTGCCTGAGTCCGCATTGCAATTTTCCTTTGGGACGTGAATAAGCAGAACATATAGGCTTTGTTCTAGAGGTCAAGAGGCAGGGGAGCTGAGGTGGAAGGGGAGCGTGTATTGTAAACAAGTGTTGCATTGTCTATTAGAGTTTTGTATGGACAAATCTTATCTGCTTCAAGTTTGTCCTCCAACAAACATAGTGAGATCTATAGATAAGATCATCAGCGTGCGGCTTATCTAGAATGTAATCGCTGCTATGGAGAGGTGCCCAGCCATAGTTTGTGCCTGAACCATGGCTAAGAATGTAGTGCTTAGGATGGTGGCAAGAATAGACGATCACCTCACCTCACTGTCGTTCTGAGTGAACCTGCCTTCTGAACTCTGATATTCTTGGACCTATATAAGGACGTAAAGGCACAATTCTTGATGGTGAATATAGAAATACTACCCAATAGTCGCACTGACTTCTAGAGGCACGTTCTTATTGTCGGGTCTCAACGGATCAGTCGAGGTGGACAGATAGCAACAGGATATAAAAGGTGGCCATTCAAGATTAATGCGCTCAGAAGTCGTTCAACAAGCTTTTCCAACCGGTGAGTTGTCACTAGGAGGATCATCAGGCTGATTCAAGCTGAGGTCTATCTATTCCCTTCATGGCGTATGTACTGATTTGAGTTTGGTGTGCAAGTCCATCTAATTTGCCGCTAGCCGCAATTTGCAGCTCTGTTAGCTTAAATCCTTTGAGTGGAGAAACGACATATACCCAAGGACATTATCACGACCTATCTCTGGCTAGTTGAGCAATAATTATGCCGGGCGACTGGCGAAACTTTCAGGTCATGACTAGGTATTGGACTATCGCCTTCACAATTAGGCACATGTGCTAATAGATGCGAGAGTTTGTGCTAATGTGTTGTCCTAAAACCTCATTCCACCAGGTTGCTATTACTTGGGGAAGTCTGGTAGCCACATCGCAGCTACGTATCCTCCTGGAGTGCTAGCCAAATCTTGCTAGTACTTACTAGTTGATGACTTTCTACGATAATACAGTACTGTATTTCTAGGTCTACTATATGCAAAGTGTATAGTGCTGCTCCATACTTTTTTAACAGCAACTAGGAATGAAAAATCATGCACACACGCTTCAATTCAAGCCACAGATTAATGAGATAAATCATTCAGCAACCCCTCGAAAGGGCCTGCAGAGAATAGCTGCACCTCACAACTCCCATGAAGCCCCCGCTGCACCCAGCGCTACAAAGATATTGACAGTAGCCTCGAAACAAGCTGCGTCACGGTATTACTTGTGTTTGTGCGTCTGGCCAAAGAGAACTCAAACCAATAAGATGCATGCTTTCCGTTGATATTTACCTCCAAGAGTCACCCCGAGGAGCATGGAATCGAGGATTTCGTGTTTGCACTATACAAGGAGATAGAGTTTGATTAACATTTACGATGCTGGGGAACTGTAAGAGTCTCTCCTGGGAACTGTTATTTGTAGTTAACCTTATTGAGACTCCGGCAATTTTGGCTGCAGGAGATCGGCGATCTTTTAGATAATCAAAGATCATCGGCTTGCGTGCTGCCAAGTTTTTGAAGATGGGCTACCCCTTCCCGCAACGGACGAACCCCAGCCAGTAGCCTCAACGTTCTGAGATAAAGGATCAGACCCTCATTGCATACTTTATGGCTCATACCCCATGCGCCTTTCAAATCATATACTCAATCTGTAATGTGCCGGCCCTTGCAGATTTATAATCTCGTCGTACATATCGTGTGCGTTTTCTCCAATCCGTTACAAGTTGAGAGCGCAATCTCTTGAATTTGGCGAGGCTGGTCGAGGAGTTTAGGGGCTCAACGAATTCTCGGCATTTCTAGTGGTCTCATTAAGTTATTGACCTGGCGGCACAAATCTTGATGGATAAAATTTCATTAGTCGCTCATGCAAGGTACCAAAAGTAGCCTGGAGCAGGGTGGTATGGGGTTGCGAGCGATCGTGTCTAGCCCGGCTTTGTGGGGATCGGTACATCAGATTAATCCTGTGGTGATTATAGGTCTCAATCTATAGGCGTGTGTACCGAGTCCCAGCGTTTCTGGCATTCTTTATCTGCCTCCACAACTTAACTGAACCCCCATATGCATATGCACGGTGGTGCCTGCATTGCAGATTGAAGTTCATATAAATATGCCCGCACTACCAGATCCGACAAGTAACACTACAACGCCGATGATCTTCACCCTTCAAGCCTTGGTTGCCTCTGCTCTCGCAGCTACCGTCACTACCACTGTCAAGAGTACCACTACTGTGTGTTCTGACAGTTCTTCTACCAGCGCAAGCTTCAAGCCCATTGAGGCCATTTGTGTGCTTGTCCCTGCGGTTAATAGCACCGTCAAGGGCAACATCACAATCTCCCAGACTAGCGAGGACGTTGTCACCTTCAACTACAACATCACCGGCAGCGATGCCAACGCTGAGCGCGGTTTCCATATCCACGCTTTTGGCGATTTGAGTGACGGTTGCACATCCACTGGTAGTCATTACAACCCTTTCAACCAGACTCATGGTCACCCTGATGAAGACAGTAGCCATGTTGGCGACCTGCCTATGATTGAGACTGACGATGATGGAAACTCCTCGGGCTCTTTTGAGAACCACCACGTGAAGCTCACTGGCGAGTACTCTGTTTTGGGTCGCGCCCTCGTAGTTCACGCTGGCGTGGATGATTATGGTGAGGGTTCCAATGAGGACTCCAAGAAGACTGGCAATGCTGGTGGACGTAAAGCCTGCTGCGTTATCGGGTACCGGAACACAGCTTGAATGTATAGATAACGATTTATGAATTTAAAAGTAATGGTTTAGAGCCGATCTACCACGAGAGCGCATGCTCAGGCTGTGATTTGGTTACGATGCGGCCTCGCAAGCCCTAGTGGACTCGAGTCAATTTATTGGTACACGACTCATCTCAAGATATGCTTGTGGGTTCATGACGCGCAGGGCTAACACATTATCAACGTCTCCGCCTCTTCACCACCCCACCAACGTCTCCAACCGGTTCACTGTTCTTCTCACATATGATCCCTATACCAGTAATTAACGGTCACGGATATCTATTTGACCTGGACCATGTGAGGGAACTGCGCGAGAAGCATAATATTATCGGTGTACTTGTGGGTATTCTGCCACAATTTCCGCAGCAGAATGTATTTATGGGGATCCCTATTCAGTTGATGCCAGAGGAGACAAAGTTCCTTCTTGACGAGAAGATTGGGTTTTTATACAATGATACTGAATATCACGAGAAACTTTCCGCATCCGAGACACCCTCAAGGGATGCTGATCTACAGGTGAAGCTGTTGACAGGTGGTAGTAAAGAGGCAGAGCACATGCTATCCAAAGCCCACCCAGTGCGGTTCAGGGAGCCTCAATTAGCAGCTTATCGGATGTTTTGTCATTTGAACAAAAATTCTTTGTTTTGCATGCCTGGCCTACGGTTTGGTTGCCATTTCTTGGCCTACCCGGGTGATCCTCTACGGTACCATGCTCATTTCAATGCACGAGGTCTCGAATGGGATCAGCAGTTTAATGTTCTAGATATCGTTGGGTGCGGGCGTTTAGCAACTGCCGTCAAAAAGTGTTGGGTGGTGGGTGCTGAAGATGAGGACGGCGACTACCGAGCGTTTAGTGTCGAGTGGGCGGTGTTTGGGTGAGGAAACCGCATGCAGAGGTACCTTATGCTCTATAGTCAATGAGGGCCGATGCTTGGTATACCTCCGCAATGCATATCCGTCATCATGCTCAGAGTGCTAGAACCCAGCCCAAGACTAAACCATATGTTGATAGCGGGGGAGGTTTCTTAGCTCTACAGATGAGTTTCTTAGCTCTACAGATGAGGTTCTTAGCTCTGCAGGTGAGATTTCTCGTGCCAAGACATAATATCTCAATTAAAAACCTTGCCTTTACTTCCCCGCAAATTCCCATAATTGATAAATAAATTATATCCTACCTGTAGACACTCTGACTATCCTGAATTGCCAGAATCTCCCCCAATATTCTGGGAGGCCTCAAACCTAGGTGCTCGGCGCGGGCAAAGCGTTCAAGCCGTGAAATTCCTGTGCTGGGCCCATACTCCATGCGGTTGTCAAACTGTATGAGGAGTTTATCGACAAGCGGTATGTGATTTTGGTGATATTTCGGGCTATCATCTGTCCACTCATTTAGCAATTCATAAACTCGAGGATCCTCATGAAAAGATGGCTGAACTCTGGGTTGAGGGGATGCAATTCGCTTTAATGGTTGTTGCTGCTGTGACTTTACGGCTTTCTGGGGCTCAGGTTTGGTGGATTGAAACGAGATCCGAGATTGGCGGGGTTGACGAGGCTTTGCTGGCATATTTGACTTGTATCTAGCTGAATTTCACAGATTTAGGTGCTCTGCTGCTGGGTTTGCTTTGTGATTTGTTGTGGCCCAAGTAGAAATGACGTAATCATGATATTCTAGACTCAATGGGGTGTGCTTTACCGAATGACAGAAGCACCACTCACGCGTTTGCTTAGTGAACTACAGACGAGAGTGCATGGAGCTGAAATACCTTCAACGCAGGGGTGCGTGTAACCGGTGTAACCGCCCGAAAAACCGATTAAATTGAATTGTAGGCAACAGGAGGCATAGAGGTACTAGATTTCTATAAACTCACTTGAGAGTTATTGGGAGATCGTGCTATAAAACAGGATATTTGGACTGGAAAAGCAAAGGCCCCACCTGAAACAAATATTAAATTGAGCCTCGGGAGACCTGCTACCGTGCCGCCACCGCCCTGTCGGGCATCTTGGGCGCCGAAATAATAACTAAATCGGTATCTGGTTTATCATTTTCTATAGACTCCCCTGAAAATTACCCACTATTGGCTGCTTGTTGCCAAAATTAGTATTGATGCCGTGCCGTTTCTCTGTGCAAAAGTTGATAGGCATCTGCAGCTATAAGTGATAGCCGCTGCAATGCAGTACTGGTAGGGCACGGGTGATAAGCGACCTAAATTCAAGTGTTACAGATTGAATTTGAGATTAAAAGCTCTATACTAAACGGGAATGTGTTTTAGTCTCTGTTGGCTGGAGTATGGGGGCCATGCTGCTCGCGCTCAATTCTCCGTAGCCTCAAAAGTACTCTCGTTTGCCTTTGAAAGAGACTCTTTTTAAAGCCCTTGAACTGCGGCGTCGCTTAAGCGAAAGCTTGTGGCGTCGCCCGAGCAGCGTATCCTGTGCAGGGGTAGATACCGCATAGGGACCCCGAGCAGGAAGTGCGTATATGCGCGTCCTATGGGTCCCTCAGGGAGATTAAAGTAGCGTTTGCTCTGATAGATGCTCCATGAGATGCTATAGGCTGATAATATGATTTCTGAATGCAGCTACATATGCATCATATGCGTGTAAGCTCCCTTGAGGCTCACTGGTATTTGTTGGGCTCTAGAAATTACATAACAGTAGCGAGCTATAGTAAAGATTTCAAGCAGAGGGATATCATGGACCAGTAGATCGGTGCGAGAAGCGTTACTCCCACGGGGTGATCGCTTCGCCACCTTGCAGGTATAAGCTAACCTTTCCGATGCGAGCCTATGCATCTCGATGTTCAGACTTTTCAAAGTATCTAACCTTAGCCCACGAAAAACTTTGCGGCTCTAAATTTTAAGCAGTAACAGAATTTCCATTAGGCGGTTCGCTAGTCACGCCAAGGACCCACCTGGTGCGTGCTATAGCTGACATAATCCGCATGCTGCCTGGCTACCTGCGAAGGACAAGTGCGGACTTGAGCGCGCTTCTGGCTGGAAACCACAATCAGCGATATCTTAGAGCATGATTCAGGAATTCCATCGACGCGTTGTACCCGAGCATCCCTATTCTAGCGCACTCAACATACTTTTATCCTCGATGTGCTTGCATGATGCTGCATGCAGGCAAACAGTGCATGACATGGGGGTAATGAATCTTGCATACTCGCCAGTGACACTTATTTATTTCACTAGTGGTAACGATCAAAAGTTGAATCTTTAAAAAAAGGTGGAAATTTTTTTGAGATCGTTTTCAAGACTGCAACCAGACGAGTCATCTAGGATTTATCTACAGAAATTATTTCCCACAAGAAAAAGTCTCAAGGTTGAACCCATACTTTTTCCCTACCCCTTCTAGGCACACCACCGCATACACTTTTCCTGCTATCTGCGGCTCAAGAACCCACCTTTGTACAGACCCCTCCATCCCCGCCGCTTTTGGTTTTGTTGGTGCCTATTGATCAAGAATTAAAAATAACAAAGCCACACAGGATCCCCCTACCCAAGTTACTTTCAAAACAAGTGAAAGCGTCATGAAGCGTCCTAGATCCCCTAGCTTCCCGGATTCCCGCGGTAAAATAGCGCATATTCTCAACCCAACCACAAATGAGTGCGTAGCATACAGCGGAGTTTCGCATACAACACGATCGTGCCTAGGGTATGGCGTTGCGTTCGAGGACGATAAATTGCCCAACTTGAGCGGCAGTTTTGCCCGAGATAAAAGCGGCTACCGCTGTGAGCTACGCGCTATATTCTACGCTTTGCTCGAGATTTCTCGCAATGTTGCTACGCAGCAAAAGCGACAAACCAACTATATCATTTACTCGTGTCACGAATACGCAGTAAGCCGGATTAATGGCGGCCAGGATATCGGTAGTGGTGCCCATGGTGCCGGAGGTGCCGGTAACAAGCTGGCCGAGTCCAGCACCATAGGAACCACTACCAATTCCGAGGTCAACCATACCCCATGCCTCGATTTCTTGCTGCAAATTCGTTTGCTCATTCAATTCATTGTAAAACAAGGCAATACTGCCCGAGTTGTTTATATTGCCCAGACCACTCCAGGAATAGCCCAAGCCAACCATCTCGCCCGCGAGGCAATTAGTAGGGCAGCTGCCAGCAGGGCAGGGGAAGATCAGCCTCAGAGCCAAGGCCAAAAGCAGCCCTCGACCCCAAATCACCAACGACCTGCCAAACAGCAAGTGATTTCGCCTGCGCCAAGACCGCTCTCGATCCATGCGCATGTCCAGCCAACCGAGTTTCAAAAAGTGTTTACTGACGGCACCTCAATAGCCAATGGCACTGTTGTGATTGCCGGCTACGGCGTATTCTTTGGCATTTGCGATCCTCGAAATGAGACGGGGACCGTCCGCGGGCTCGGCACTGGACCTCGCGGCGCCCTGGCTGGCATCCTCCGGGCCATCACACAAATTTCGCGTGGCCATCGCGGGCACAAAAAGTGGGAAATCGTGAGCTGTAGAGGGCAGTACATCAAGTCTATCTTTGAGCTCAGCGAGCAGTGGCGCCGCAACGGCTGGCGACGAAGCGCCGGAAAGGCCATTGCGTCTCTTGACATTTACCGTGCTGCGCGCAAGTTGCTCGATGACCTTGAAAAGCAAGGATTTGAAATAAAGGGCACTTATATTGCACAAAAGCAGGCTCATCTGGGGCTTATGGCGGCAGATATCATGGCGAGGCGAGGTGCGGGTGACACTAGCATTGAAATTACCGATAGAATCACCGAAGATCCAATCATCACGGTAGACGATATTGAGATGAAGGTATGGTGCCATGTCGAAGAATTTCCCACAGACCAAGGCCCACGATACTTTTGGGTTGCAAAATTTGAGGGAATGGATCAGCCGGCCCAGGGAGCCATTGCCGGCAACCGAGATGCCTTGAGCAAGGCCCTCTACACGATAACCAAAGTGTTGCGGCTGGTAGAGTCAAAGCCAGAGAGACAATGGAGAATAGGGATCGAGAACAAACAGGCAGCCGACCTTTTAGCCTCATCACTAGACCCTGCCCGCCCAAGCGTCGAGGACCGCAAAAAACGCTCGACGCTACTGGACCCGATCTTCTCGAATCTGCAGCGGCTCAAGCGTCACGGCTACGAGATCAGCTTCTTCTTTAGTGATGAGCAGCACCAAGACGGACAAGAAGATAAAGAGGAAGAGCATCCAGAGCCGGTAAAAAAACAAGACGCCACACCATTGTAACAGTAGATTTGGTTTCTGACCGTTTAAGCTTTACGGGATTTAACCAGATAAAAAATGGATCCAGTAATTATATAATGCCTCATTAGATGTACGCGCCCTTTAATAGTAAAGACTTGTAGAATTGGTAGGTGCATCAACAAACAATATATGCATGCGCATGCATGCGGTACAATTAGCTGCAAAGCTGGGCATCAAAGTCCGGTATTGACCAAATATGGGTAATAAATTCTGCCCCGGCGCTGGAGAATTCCTCGAGCTGCTTTCTACCCGGGTCTACGGCCGCGGGTGGGCCATGGCAGCCCTCTTTGTTGCCGTGCTGATGTCCTGCCTTGAGCCCCTTGTTGTCCTCCATTGCCTCGTTGTTGCCTCTTAGGCGAGAAAATAAGGTGACAAGAGAGACCCAACTGAATACAAAGCCGCGCCAAGCATCGGTACTGGCAAATTATTTACCTCAGGGATATTCTGCCAAGGTCACTAGGGTGACGTCACGATGTAACGCATGTTTTTTCGTCTCGCGAGGTGTTTAAACCCAACGCGGATAAAAATTTGCAATGTCAATGAGCCTCAGTTAGGAGACCAAGGTATTCAGCTGGCAATCAGCTGCCACACGTGTTTGCAAAGCTTATATCGACTCATCGAGACATTGCAAAAGCACCTGCAGGGGTTGTAACAGGACTATGCAAGATGCTCATCGTGCTATTCTGGGTATGTTAATGCGGCAATATCCCCGATTGTGCAACAAGAGCGGTTGGCAAAGTATACCAGTGAGACCTACAGAATTATTTAGCTGCATTGTCCCGTTGCAGCTGCTATGGGTCCACAAGGCGCAGTTCCAAGGGTGACAGGTCTAAAGTCTGTCAAGTGCAGCGTGATCCGAGGGGGGTGCAGAGAGAATATTCTTACCCAGAGCATCTGTAATCTGCTGCTTTGTGATATCTATTTATTTTTCACCCTAAACGAGTCCCCAAGGGTTTTTACCATGTGCTCATCTGCATGCAGGCATGCCAGGTTTGAGCTATTGCCTGTGTTTATGCCGGCACCCTTAGGAAGATCAAATAATATAAAAAAGCACTCGGCAACAAAGAAAACAAATTACAAACTTAGATCTGTAAGCTATAGCTATAGTCATCCTCGAGGTTCTGAGCAATCCAAAGGCTAGCGCAGCTGACCATAATGCTGATGCTAGAAAGCAGATTGGATATGCCCATACCCAGCACAGGCATCTTGTGGTGATGGAGTGTATAGCGCAAAATAAGAATAACCACGCTGCCGGCCAGTCCACCCGACAAGAATGCAAACCCCATAAATAAAACAACCTTGGCCTGCCAGTTCTCGCTGCTCCCCGCGTACTCGGAGCTGAACGCCACACCCGAGTTGAGCCGGCTCTTCTCGACAAGGTTGATCACGGCCATTCCCAGTGAACCCAGTAGCAACGGCAGCCAGTCTACAAACCCAATGTGTAGATCACTTGGGTTCTTGTGCTTGGACCAGAGAGCTGAATCAAGGATTAGATAGAATGCTGCTGCATACAGCGCTCCACTAAGGTAAACTCCGCTCGCCCTGAGAAATTGAGAGGAAACGTGCGGGACACTTAGACGTAGCGACATAGCAAGTTGGCAAGGCTGGAGAGTGTGGTAGTATTTTGGTTGGAGACCTGTGGTTGGGTTGTGCGTAAACCGGTTGGAGACCTGTGGTTGGGTTGTGCGTAAACCGGTTGGAGACCTGTGGTTGGGTTGTGTGAGTAATCCGGTTGGAGGCATCTTGTGGTATCTTGGTTGGAGACCTGTGGTTGGGCTGAGTGACCAAACCGGTTGGAGGCATCTTGTAGTTAATTGCTCCGAATATGGTTTAACAATGCTCACTGATAGGCAAATCATAAGAATCGGAGTAAATTATTAGAAATCGGTCATAAGAGCAGCGTGCATTGAGGACCAGCCCATATAAGCCCAGGCTGACTTTTCTAGTTCAGTTGATACCCCGCACCTATTTATCAAGTATTAGTTTTAGTTGCACTCTGTTCCTGCCCCTCTTTTGCGCTCTCAGCCTGCATTTGCTCCACTCGCCATTGAACAAACTTGGCAGACAAGAACCCCAGCCGTTTCTCAAACGAGAGCTCTTTGGGCTTGAGTTCAAAGTACCCTGTGCCAGGTGTGTACTGAAGTGAGTATGTTTCGTTCGATTTGACAGTGTCTTTAAGCCAAGACACAAAAACTGCCAGGAACCGAATGGCATCCTTGCCGTTCCATTTCTGATCCGGTCGCAAGTGAGTGGAGTTCTTGATCAGTGCAGGGATTTTCTCGGTTTCAAATTCCTCAATTGCCTTGAGATTAAGCTGTTGATCACGGAATCCGTATACAATTTTCTTGGTCCCCACCAAGAAGGACTGAGCCCATGATTTCGCGAGCTTCCGCTCCAGATTGGCGGCATTTTTCGCATTCTGAATAGTCATTGAGGTCTTGAGCTCCACATAGTGATCCAGAGGTTTAGCACCGCGGTCACCCTCTACGCAATCCACCTCTGCTCCATACACCAACTTGACAGAGCCCACTCCTGAGCTCACCACCGTACAGTACTCTGAACCGGGCATATAGGTGCCTTTATATCTGTTTTCAATCTCTTGACGCGAGGTCTTGCCCCAGGGTTGTTTGATTGTGGCGAACTTTTCAAAGTTGTAGCCGCCATACATGAACTTTTCATTTTGGGGACCGGAGGGCTGCTGAGCACGCTGGGTCTGCTGGAGGGAGTGGTCAATTTCGAGAAATATTTGTCCGTCAAATTTTTGTGCGTGCAAGGCGACCGGAGAAGCGGGATCAAACACCACGTTCATTATAGACGAGAGAATACCTCTCCAGCAGATAATGTGCGCAGCAACTCGGCCATTTTGCGACTCATAGTCTTGAATAGCGTCTAATACAACATCCAGATGCCCATCAACCTCTGGTTTGGGCCGGTACCCGCCATACCCAGACCCCACATTCAGGTTCTTATTGAGCTCGCTTTCGGGAAGGTAATAATATCGAAGAGCGGAATCCCCAGGCGTATATTTTCCATCAACAACCGAACACCCAAGCAGCTCTTTGGGCTGGCGCATAGCTTTATCTAGCCGTTCAGTTATCGGCAGCCTCGAAGTCATTAATTAATGTTTGTAAGAGAAGACGGGTGTGAGGATAAAAGGGGCAGGAACTGTGGCGAGTAGCCGGGCTATGTCATCTTGGTGTCATAGGATTTAGTCTGATTAGCATTAATTGTTTGAGCAATTTGGTCCTGGGCATTGAGACTCAGGCGTCTTTGTAAAAGCAGATAAAAGGAAGATGAGAAAGAGAAGAGGAGAGAAAGATGAGGGACGATAGTTGTGACGATAGTCGTGACAAAATAGTCCATAAAGAAACTTGCTATAACATTTAAGGAGTCTGTAAGGTGGGTGTAGCACACGAGATCACTGCTTGGCATAAAGTGCTTAAGCCGTATACAATGTGTGGGATCGGAATTGGTGGGATTGGAATTCTGCCAATTACAAACAATCACTGAAATCGCATATCCAACTCCATACTTGTTTCATCATATCTTTGAACTAAATAAATTATCTCATATGTGCGAAAAAATGCGGGGAAGCTAGATGATGGCCTTTCGAGTGCTGAAGCGAATGCATTAGTTTCAGTGGCAGCCAAAGTAAAGCACTGTCCCAATTGTACGGTCTCAATTGGGAAATTTAAGATCCTCTTTCTTGGCTTGCTCCTTATCACTCCAATTCCTCGCACCTAAATAACCCTGTGCCTAAAAACAATACTAAAATGTTGAGGGCTTTGAGGGTGCGCAGGCGGAGGTCTATCATGTACAATTACGCAGGGACCAACCAAAGGGAAGGTATTAGACAGACACAGTAGTTGGCCTTTAATTGGCCAAATCTTCGAGTTAACAAACAGAAAACTCAATACAATTATGACGCAATGGCCCTCTGCTAGCTCTTATCGATTGTCAGTGAATCCTTCCCCTCACGTTGAGCCCGTCATTGCGTCTCCTGCACGTTCTCCACACAATATGCAAGGCCTGCCGATTGCATGTCCTCCCAATATATAAAACCCCAATTGGCTGCCTTGGTCGCATACACAATGCCTGCGCTAGGTAACACTGCTACTACTGCCACCGCTGGCGACAAACTCGAGGAATACTTCTCACAACTTGAAGCTGCTTGTAAAACGAAATCCATCGACGCCATTCTTGATCTCTGCCTCGACGACTGTTATTGGAAAGATGTTTTGACTTTTACCTGGAATATTTACACCGCTGAAGGCAAAGACAGCCTGAGATCGATGTTTGAGGCTACCCTAGACCGTACCGACCCCCACGACTGGAAAGCTGTCGATCTTGGTCTTGCAAAGACAGATGGAGACCTGACTGAGGGATTCTTTACCTTGCAGACAAACACCGGTCCTGCAAAGGGATACATTCGTCTCAAAGGCGGTAAACTCTGGACCATCATCACCTCTCTCCAGAACCTCAATGGCTTTGAAGATCCCGTCAATGAGCGCCGTATTCGTGGTACGGAGCATGGTGTCAAGAAAGCCGGCCCCAACTGGCTCGATCTCAAGAACCAGGAAGCTGCTGAGCTCGGCACTACCAAACAACCCTATGTCTTGATTGTTGGCGGTGGCCAGGGTGGTATCGCTTTGGGTGCTCGCCTCAAAAAGTTGGGGGTTCCTGCTCTTATCTGTGATAAGCTGCCTCGTCCCGGTGACCAGTGGCGCTCCCGTTACAAGTCCCTATGCCTTCATGACCCCGTCTGGTATGACCACTTGCCCTACCTCAAATTCCCCATTGACTGGCCAGTGTTTTGCCCCAAAGATAAAATGGGCGATTGGCTCGAAGCTTACACCAAGATCATGGAGCTCAACTTCTGGTCCTCGACTGAAGTCAAGTCTGCCGAGTACGATGAGTCGGCGAAGAAATGGACAGTGCAGATGGTCAAGGATGGCGAGCCCATCACGCTCTATCCGGAACACGTGGTGATGGCACTTGGTGTCTCTGGCTTCCCCAATGTTCCCAAGTTTCCCGGAAATGAGAACTTCAAGGGTGATCAGCACCACTCAAGCCAGCATCCCAGCGGTGAGAAATACAGAGGCAAAAAGGTCTTGGTCGTTGGTGCCAACAATTCTGCTCACGATATTTGCGCTGATTTGTGGTCCCACGATGCTGATGTTACAATGCTTCAGCGCTCTTCTACCACCATTATCCAGTCTGATACTTTTATTGACCTCGTCACTGGTCCCGTGTACTCTGAAGAAGCCGTTAACGCTGGTATCGACGTGGATAAAGCCGACCTTCTCTTTGCATCTGTTCCTTTCAAATTAATTGGTCAGTTCCACAAACCCATTTTCGATAGCGTCCGTGCTCGCGATAAAGTGTTTTACGATAAGCTCACCGAGCGTGGGTTCCTGCTTGATTTCGGCGAAGACGATAGCGGTATGTTCCCCAAGTACTTGAGAAGAGGCTCGGGCTACTATATTAATGTTGGCGCTTGCGAGCTCGTGATCAGCGGCGATATCAAGCACCAAGTTGGTACCATCAAGGAGATTAAGGAGCGTTCGGTCATTCTCAGTAATGGAAAAGAGCTCGAGTGCGATGCCATTGTTTACGCGACTGGTTATGGATCCCAAACTCAATGGGTGGAGATTATCTGCGGCCAAAAAGTTGCAAACAAGATCGGTCGCTCTTGGGGTCTCGGCTCTGATACCACCAAAGACCCAGGCCCCTGGGAGGGAGAGCTTCGTAACATGTGGAAGCCCACCAATCAGGAGAATCTGTGGATTACCGGTGGAAACTTATCCCAGGCCCGTCACTACTCCAAGTACGTTGCAATGCAGCTCAAGGCCCGATACGAGGGCATCCCCACTGATGTCTACGGTATACCCAAGGTGAACCATCTGAGGTAAACTCTATATAACCCCTTTTTTATTCAAATGATAGATATTACAAGTTATAGAATTCTTCAAAGTTAGGTTGCGAGCATCTAGATCTCTATTCTTAGGCAAGGAACGGCAGTACAGGGACATTAGTGACTCGTGAGAACCAACTATTCTCGTTCTTTTAAACCTTTTTTTTTTTTGTAAATTCAGCATCTGCACCATATTATCCACAAGTACTATAGACTGCAGATAGTGGACCGTAAGAGGATTAAGTGAAGACATTCACTTTCTCTGTGAGTCAACTGCAGCCTGAGCATCTCACCACCAGCTGGCACCAGCTGGTTTTTATCAAGCGAAAAAACTGGAGGCGACCCAGCTATTCCACAGTGATCAGAGGCTGCCATTCAGGTGAGTTCTCGTCACACTGGACTCGGCCCACCTCAACCACGCATGGAGCCTAGATAGTAAACCGCGGTACCGGTACGTGATCACTGCGTCTTTACAAAATCTCTAACTATTTCTAAATACATACGAGAAGACTCGTGATGCCAGTGCAGACCAGTGCAGGTCATCAGCCCTGGATGATCGCAAGTACCCCAATTAGTGTGGTTATAGCTAAATAGTTGTTGTGATACCTGAGATGAATTGGAAAGACCCGATAAGTTCGTAACATTAATATACGCTATGCCTAACACTGGGCTGCAAGATCTAAATAAATGCTGGAGTGAGCAGCCCCTGCATAGTCCCCCAGAGTACTGATGCTATTAGCCCATTGTTTTTTAATTGAACCGCGTTGTTCTGGTTATTTGGCGTAGTGTGCGGCCGCTCAAAATTTTTGAACTATGCAAGGTTTGCCCTAACTCCAGCTTTGGCTCAACTCCAGCTTTGGCGCATTTCGCTTATTATTTTCAAATTTATATAAAGGGGATGTGTGCAGCGAACTAGATTTTCATAGGAATGCAGGTATAGGCGAGGCGCGGCGCCCTGGGTGGTGCTTCGTATTAAGGCGGTAAGAAGCTTTTGGAAGCTATTGACAGTAGCAAGTTTGAATAGTATCGGTAATACTGACCACCAGCTCACTATGATATGGCACTTGTCACATTTGGCCCCTTTGGCTGCTTTGATTTGTTAACCACTTGAAGGTATCCCTGAGCGAGTCCTCAAACTCCCTAAAGTGAATGCCCATACTGGTCTGTAGTTCGTGGGTGTCGCACGTTGCTTCGAGCTTGGCATCGCGCTCCTTGAAATCCAGCCCGCTCTCTCTTGCCAGTTGACAGAACTTGTGTTCATCCCACGGACCCTGAGCCACGAGCTCACGCCACCGATCAGTAGTGAAGAGGGCGCTTCTATACACGAGTGCGGCATCGCGAACATCGATAAACAGTGGCATGTGTTTACGGTTCTTGAAATCCAGTTCCGGGTACTCTTTATTGGGGATCATTCCCGGTCCAGTCAATGGCGCAGTAGGCAGAGAAAACTTGACGCCATCAGGAAACACCCATCTGGCATTTGACCAAAACGCGTGCTCCACCATAGCGTCGGTATAGCGCTCAGCGGACTGCAAAGACTCCACAGCCGTCTTGTATGTCACAATACATATATCCCTGTGGGTGAAGGTCTTCCATTTGACGTCCATCATTGCATCCTCGGCATCACAAGCCCAGAGCGAAGACTGCAGAATTATTGTGCGCCTAGAGAGGTACATGAGCCAGTTTACGACGCGATTCGAAGCGGTACTGAAGGCGAAAAGCGATTGATCGTGTACAGTGTCGTCGAGATCAAGGGTTTTACTGGCTACCGCGAGCTCGGCCTCCGTTGGCGGCTTGTGGGGCCCCAGAATTACAATGTGGGTGATGTCGGGATGATTCTTCATGAACGCGTCAATTTGCTCTTTAGTTTCTGGCTCACGAGGCAAGAACGCGAGCTTGCCTTGCGGCCATTTCTCCATGAAATAGATCGCCTCGTCCTCGGGCAGAAACGAAATTACCTGAACCATGCTTTCGGCCAGTATATCAATCAAATGGTGACCCAGAAGCGAGGACGCCCCGAGAATAACCACCTGCGCCATTATGAAAGTTCTACAAAGGCAGAGGCAAAGTGCTTGAGAGCCGAGGTGGCAAATTCTCTGTCTGAGTAAGGAGCTACGGGGATGGGTGACCAGGAACGCCGAGGGAAAGGCCAAAGGCATTTTGTGTATAAAGAGGTTAAATATCTATGGGTGGAGTAGTAAGCAAGGAGAATTGTACACACATTGTCTGTAGGATGACGACGATCTGTATGGGGTGGTGCCGACAGATTCAGAGGGGCTAAATAGTGGATTCAGGAGGCTAAATAGCATGGATCCTTTCAGTTCCACATTACACACAGTTATGGCGCTTCAGACTCTTGTTTTAGATCTCGAGCGGCTGCGGTATCTGTGTTTCAGGGTCCAATGCATATTCGTGCATGTGTATGCAGGCACCACAAAGAAAATGCGGGGTAAAATATGTGCACGGCTTGAAGAAAGCAATAGTTTTACCGCCCCTGGCAGTATTACCGATCCGCAAGGGTTTATCTTTGCATGGGGGCATTTTCGCCGTTGGTTTATCCTTTATACTCTCGAAGAAGCATCATCACTAACATATGAGGGTTGGGCTCACTTCACTTAATTATCGCTAGTTTATTAGTTCTATTATTAGCTCTATTATTCCTACCAGCGCGCTAACGGTGTTCGAGTGTCGTACGATATGGAGGTTAATTAGCTGGCTTGTGTTGGGTTTTTAAGTCGATAAGTTTTGGATCCAAGAGCTGTATTTAATCACCAATGACTATTCTACAATAGACTAAATTAGCGGAATTCTATACACAAAGGAATCTATGGAGTAAATCTTGCAACAGAAAGCCTTCAGTCTGCGAAACCCTGGGGTCTCTTGTTTCATGCCCCGTTGCCTGGTAACTTGAACAAACATGGAAGAGTTTAATGGGCCAGATGTATAGCGAAGCCTCATAATCCTCACATTACCTTTGGTGTCTTCTAGGGTGGCTACGACGAGCGACTTCGTGCAGCATCTGACGCGGGCGTCTTACCCCGCGATGCAACTCCAGGACTTAGATTATAGCTTAAAATAGCTGGAACTGACTCGCATACCCATAACTTACAACTAGACACTAATCTCAGTACTGGGAACGCAACACTACCAACCACTTTAGCGGGTCGTAGCTTCAAATTTGTGACGATTGGCCGAACCACATCTATGAATCAATTGTCGCTTCAACTGTCGACAAGAAATGAGGAGTTATGAACGCGCCATTTAATTAGTGCCTGCCAATTGCGACTCCAAGTGAATCGCTGACCGCTCACGTCTCGGCCTATTGTTGCGAATTATCAGAACCTCATATCAAAAGCGATTAAACGGCACCTCTAACTAAAATTCTACCGGCTGAAGCTTCAGATGTGTCCTTGGGACCTATATACAAAGTGATAAGGAAAAATAAACAATTTCACCAGAAATCAATCAGACGAGTACAATTACTCCTGTAATTCTATGCTAACCTCTGATGCTACTCTACCCCTAGTCTAGCAGCTTGTGGCTTGAGGTATTATGAGACTAGAACAGCTGATTCTCACTAAATTATGTATGCGCTACATCAAACGTGCATAAACCACACATGCAGGTGGTTCCCGCGCTAGGAGTGACTGCACATCCGAGCTAGCATGGGCATTGTATATAAACATGATACACTTGATGTAAATCGAGCGACGACCGTGACTTGTAGAGGGTTGCATGATCTGCATGTACCCGCCTTCACAATGTTAGCTCTGAGTGAGATGTGAAAAGTCACACGAAATAAAGCTAGAGAGCAAATTCATTGCATACTTGGTTCTATAATTGAGTATACTGAATCAAAATTGTCTCGAAATAAAAGTATTCGTTTTCCATACATGTGAGATATTAGGGCACACAAATGGGTGATCATAGAAGCCTACGGATATTCTTTGGTGTTCTGAAATGATCAATTTCTCCAAAGCATGGCTATATGGCGAGAAAATCGACTTTCGCGCCCGTTTTTTTTTTTGTTTTCAATTGCTGTACTAAAGACTCTACATATGGTTAATCTAGCGCCCAGCCAACAATGCTAGGAAACGGGGCCCTTGTGGTAGGCCCCAGGGTCTTCAGACACGCCTTTGTAGCGAAGCCCTGTGGAGGGACCTATGTGGCAGGCC